>CABFWB010005036.1:28482-50467 GCA_902151455.1 Timema bartmani
CCCCCCCCCCTTTGAACTCCCGTTTGCTCCAGTGTTTGAAATAGAGGATTGGGTAGCAGAGCTGCCGGTATATCGATCTAGCAGGTTTGCTCTCTGGAACTATGTGGGACGTCCCAGATGCTACCAAGGAACTGGAGCACGGGTGTAGCGCAAAGGAGGTGAGATAAACAATACATTCAGTTAAAAAATAAATACGACCTGTGACCTCGAGAATCTACGAGAAGACTAAAGGCATGAACGGTAATCAAAATAGCAACATATGGAAATATTACGATCGTAAACGGGACATAAATTCGTGATATATTGATAAACTACAAGCGGAAACAAAACACACTCGGATCCTTTGGAAAAATTTACGATATGACTTTGGATAAAAACTTGGACCCTTTATAAAAAACTATTATCTGGATACAATAAAACATTACAGATGAACCTTTTAAAAACTATTATCTGGATACAATAAAACATTACAGATGAACCTTTAAAAAACTATTATCTGGATACAATAAAATATTATAGATGAATATTTATAAAAACTATTATCTGGAGACGATAAACCTTACAGATGAACCTTTATAAACAATATTATCTGTAGACAATAAAACATTACATATGAACCTTTGTAAAAACTTTCATTCACTGTCAAACCATGATTTTTTCCTACTCTTTCTGCAAAGCTTAACATTAATATTTGCTGTATTTATAATATTATTGCAGAAAATTTCCCACTGTTTCTTTGGATGCATTTTTTTAAAATCTTTGAGCTATTTATGTCAGCAAACCCATTTAAATATTTAATTCAATATTTAATTCAATATTTAATTTTAGATTCTCCATAGCTCAGTTCATCTATTCCATATCTTTCTATCTTGCCCAACAGATTATACTTTCAATATTTTATAAAATAACAAAGAAACTCTCATTACTAAATTTTTTGAAATAGGACTTTGCAAACTATGTTTTAAAGATACGTTTGTGCACTTTACAATTATTTTAAATCACCCTGAAAACAGTACATTACTCGTATACAAACACAGATATATCTCTAATTACAACCATTAAATATATTTAACAAACTTGATTTAATAAATTCGTAACATGAGTTCAAATGAGTCAAACAATCCATCTGATTGTTCTGAAATATTTTTTTCCTATATACACCATATTATTTATTAGACATACCAGAATTATTCTTAACTAACTCACGGCAATCAATAACAAGCGAGTGTTTTCAAATGTTTAAAAAAAGCACATGCATCTGTGACAAGATATAATTCCCTAACACAGCACAGGGTATACAATAGTATAATCCATTCACGATATATTTGGCTTTTCCAGAAATTCTAAAATTCTACAATTTCCGTTTTATCCCCTTGGATATACCTGTTTTTTGTTACTTTATAAAAAATGATGAAAGTAATATTAATTTGACAATCTGGTAAATCATTTTAGTAAGGTGTATCAATAATTGCTCTGTGTAGTTCTTACACTCTCTGAAAATACCGGAGTTGAGTAACAATCCTAGATATTTGATTTAGGGACGGCTACACAGATTTAATATTAAAAATTAAGAAAATTATACAACAATTAAAAAGAAGCGTGATGATAAAAATAAACAAGTTGATCTTTTAAGGTAGAAACCACATTCAAATGGTGGTTTTTTTCAAGATTTTCTTTGAAAAACATTCTAAAAAGAAAAGCCTATCCAGGATATATACCACTTTTGACTGGTGGAATGCACAAGCTATCACTGTTAGAATGTAATGACCGATGAGGGTGAAAATCATGATCCGTATGCAGAAGTAAGACACAAAAAAAATGGTGGTATAGTAAGTGCAAGTAATAATTACACTATTAATAAAAATAAAAATCTTGTAGCATATCCTCAAAACAAGAAATTAATATTTAGTTATTGGACTGCATTTCTCGAACGAGAATAATCCAAACAAATGTGAAATATAGGTTAGCCGGGCTTATTGCTGAACATATATCCATAATGAGTGTGGCCAGCAAGTCGATCAGAAGACTATTGAATATCGCCTTGAAATATGTCCATACAAACACTTTGTAGATCTTAGCTCACTCTCCTGACACCTTTTAAATTAATTCATTAATAGTAAACCCCATTAAATTAGTTGATTTCCAACAATGGCTAGTTAAATGTACTGTCCTATTCTTACGGGAATGATCTTATCTGACAGAAAGACAAATTACTACATCTACTTTAACATATATCCACTCATCTAATACACAGTTTTCACTTTCGAAATAAATTATAAAAAACCTCTAAAATAACACCAATAACATGGTAAAATGTAATCAATTTAGACATAAAAAACATGTTTGTATTTTCTAAAATAATCTTTATATTAAAATTGGGTTGTATATTATTCATCTTTTGTTTTCCATTGTGAACTAAATGTAGGAATAGTTTATGATCAATTCACTTTATAAAATATTTAATTTTAATGTGTTTTGATTAGTAAAATTAAACTAAATTAGCTATTGATATTTTTACATAAAGTGAACTAAAGGTAGGAATAGTTTATGATCGATTTACTTTATAAAATATTTAATTTTAATTTTAAAGTGTTTTGATTAGTAAAATTAAGTTAAATTAATTATTGATATGTTTACATAAAGTGAACTAAATGTAGGAATAGCTTATGATCGATTTACTTTATAAAATATTTAATTTTAATTAGTAAAATTAAACTAAATTGGTTATTGATATTTTTACATACATTCCAGGACCTATATTGAAGATGATAAAATAATATCATGTTATTATTTGATTGTATTTGGATGACCAATTTAATTAATTGAATAAAAGTCAGCAAATGAAATTAAGTTATCTACTAAACTTAATTAAATTTACACAATAAGATATCATATAACATTTAATAATCATTGGATTTTAATATTAAATTTCAATTTGTTAACAACATGACATATTCTTATATTATCACTGTAATAATCTTATATTGGCCTGCTGAGGGGGAAAAATCACTTATTGTTAAATCAAATGAGAAACTTTAATCTCGAGGTATCCGTGGGCGTGAATGTTGAAATCACCTTCCTCTTGGTCGTCACACTAAGACAACAGCTTACCTGACGTTTCCTTAGCAGCCGTGTGACACAGTGGTTGTGGTGTAGTTCCTTTGAATTTTCGGGATTGGGTGCCAATAGACAATCCGTCTATAAAAAATTGTCGATTAATACATAGGGTTAATTAATACTAAATGCAACAATTCCTTTTTTTTAAAAAAAGAAAAATACATAGAAAATATCTTTAACCACAAAGTACATGGGAATGATGTTGTGTGTGTATGGTGGGGGGTGGTAGTGGAGGGGTGGGACCCATGTTGTGCAGAATAAAAATAATAATCTGAAACTCTCTGCAGTTATTATTATCAAATGTTCAAAGGTAAGCAAATAATAACCTCCTTATGGATATCCATCTAAAAAGATTGTTAATCATACATGTAAGTAAAACAAAATATTTAATTACAAAAACGATATTAAAGTCAAAATTAGGTGGACAATAATTACTTAGACTCCTTTTTGGATCACAAACCTCAAATAAAATATTTTAGTATAATGTAATATTCTTGAAATAAAATGAAGTTAGATATAAACAGGTAAAACAAAAAATTATAAAGCAAGAAAAGTTTGTATTGTAGACTTCAGATGGCCTCCATCGAATTTAGTTTGAAAATGTGAAGTATTTTGAATGTCAGTTTTAATTATGAAAATAATAAATGTAGTAGAAAATCTTGAATTGAATTAATTGATGGGAACATTTGCCTTGAAAATGTTTATGCACTCTAGTCAGTAGGGAGAATGAAGTCGATAGTTTAGGTTGAAATAAAAAATATTGTATCGTACTCACCAAGTATCTGGTTCTAAAGGTAAAAAAAAAACCACGAATTTAAATTGAAACATCACTCAGATATCTTGTAGCTCACACACATAATTTTAATCTCAGGTTGAACCTTAAAATTTGGTTGTCCTTTTCGGGTGCCATTGACCCTTGGTGATTACTTTTAGTAATATCATTCAATTATTAATTCCCAGCACGTACTGCACATTTTTGAACTCGAATTGCCTCCAGCAGGGATATTATGATCATTCGACGCAAAGTTAGTTACTACCGCTAGTTAGTTACACTTTCGAGGAAAAGATAGCGTTTGGGTTATTATGACCACCACACTTTATATCGTCCTCTAGTTTCAGCTTCGACTTTGCTTCTAGCGTCGACGCACGGAATAAAATCAGTTTGCGTCAGCAGTTGGTAACACTTTTTCCAAGGAATATTACCTTTTAAGAAGTTAAAGGCTAGAAATTAGGTAATTTTATTTCAAGAATGCTGGTATTCATGACCGAATATTATTCATTTATTTTTATTTTCCCAAACAGCTGATCACAATTCACATCTTAATTTAATAAATCTTATGCATCATTTTGTTTGCTTATGGTTGGAAATGAAAAAAATACTAGGCCTACATTATTCAATACACAACATATTTTAGTCAAAAAATCATAATGTGAAATATGCATTCAAATAGTAATGTCACACGGGTAAATGAATTAGTATGAGAAGTTGGCTAGTAAAGAAACAATGTTTTTTTGGTAATATGTTCGCTTCACCACCCAATGCTTTATTCTTGATATTTGTGTTGATGCTGGAACAAGTGTAATATGTTGTGTGAAGATCCTAAAAAACGAATTATTTAAAGCTGATGAATGCGTTCAAGAACTTTCAAAAATAGTGTTTACACTGAATATTTTCGACAACTTAATGTCAAAACAATGGGCACTTATACCCAGTCAGTCTACTAGGTTAACAATAAAGTGAACGAGAGGGTGGTTTAGATGGTTAAAAATAATAAAATGCATCTTTTATTTAAAGGGAATTCTTGAAACTTTAGTTAAATGATTAAGAATATAAGGATATTATATTTCTACTCAATGTTAAGTCAACAGCTATCGGAATTTTGTCATTGATATTGGTTAGTTTGGTGATAAGCTGTTTCTTTATACTGTCAATGGCATTCATCTAATGCCAGTATACTCTTGACAGATATTCAAGAAATGTTGAAATTACCATGTGTATAGAATTCAACTACTGTGTATGTTTCTACTGGAGAAAAATTGTATTTGTTTGCCGAAATTTAATTTTTTAAAGTTCATTAATCCCACCTAAAGAATAAAATATAAAATATAATTTTATCTGTCTATTTGTGTGTATATTTATCTTTAACGGCAGCTAGTTTGTTTAGACTGGACTAATTAATAAACGTAACCGTCAATTCTATATATTCTCCTGACTCTTTTAACTGGCCGAACAGTCTAAGGCATCTCTCTCGTGTTTAGACTGACCTGTTAATGATGGGGAGACCCGGGTTTGAATCCCGGTCTGGCCCACCGAGGGGGGTTTATCCTAAATGGCTTCCTACTCTCCTTCCACGCAAATGCGGGTAGATAGCCTCTAAAATTCTTCCTTCCTCATTTCTACCCCTGTAGAGTATTTATCATATGTGCGTGTAGCCTGAACAAGTAGTAAGGCGTGGTGATACTATTATATATATATTCCTGGGGGTGCCGTGAAAGAATCAATGATACACACAAGAGCAAGAAACAAGAAATTTTGGTTAATTTTTATTCTCACTAAGTAAAATAAAACGTAAAATTGTATTAGATTAATGAAGCTTTATTAATTTTATCTTTGAACCATTGTTCAACATTTACTGTTGAGTGGCCCGTGATAGGGGTGAGCAAGGGAGTGATTTATTTGCCTCCTGATCACTCAAAGGTTTCGAGTACATCCAGAATATATTTTAGAGTTCTAAAAATTCAAAAATCAGCAACACAAAAAGCTGTAAAATTCTAGTGACATTAAAATATCAACTAAAATGATAAAAACACTTTTTTTATGAAGTTAAAGTCTTTATAATTAATAATCAACATTAAAAAATGTTTAAAAAAACCACTTCCTAGTAGCCGTTCGGGCTATACCAGTCAACCAGGTGGACATAGATTGTCGAAAATAGTTTAAAGGTACAAAAAGCATATTACAACAAAATATATTCATTTTGTTAGTGTTTGAAAATATTATTTCTAATTAAATAAAATATTAAATTATTTTTAAATAATGAAGTAGTCGGATAAAAATACGTTTTGACCCTCAAAAAATTGCTACAAAGGGTTTCTCAACGGGTTTTTGTAGGTGTGCTGAGTAACAAACTAAACATTTACCAAAGTTTGACCACCGGAAAGGCCCAATTTTCAAGGTGGCATCCAAGATGGTCATCAAATACCTAACTCCTCATACTACAAAAAACCGTTGATAAACCTTTTGTAGCAATTCTTTAAGGGTAAGATGGCTTTTTTTCATACATGCAGCCAACTAAAGTAGACTGAATAAACCAGCTCAAGACAGAGATATATGGCGTACTTTTGTAAGTGTGGCAATTAATGTTTGAGTTCCTAGTGTCATAGACTAGGTAAATAAATGAATATACACTAATTAATATTTTATCTAAAATATATTTTATTTAAAAAAATGATTTACTGAAAACATAAACACATTTATCATTTTATGACAATTGGGGATGCTTTGTAGGTGCAGTAGATGATTAATAAAAAAATGTCCAAATATATTAAGAGAAAAGGAAGAGAGCGAGGACGGAATAATATTTTTGATTGAGGGGTTAGTGGAGTGTGGGTGAGATAGCCACCTAATTATTTTATTAATTTACGGTATATATTTTTACTATTTTCCCTTTTTTTCTGGTCTATTGGTACTTTATTATTATAATCATTATTATAACTATTTTTCCATACGCAAGGGTTGAGGATTATTTATATTATACAGAACAAAATCGGAGTGCAAATTTTAAGTATCTTCTAGAAAACACCAACCTCTTGAGCAAGTCCTGATCCACACATATATAATTCAACATTTCTCACTATTGAGAGAGGCACAATAAATATAAATGCTAAAGGTTTAAAAATTATATTTAAAAAAAGAAATATTTATATAGGTTTTTATTGAATGCTATTACTAGAAATAGAACAATCCATTATAAAATTGAATTTAGTTAAGCGGTACGAAGCTTAATATTTAAAACATTATTGAAATTATAAATAATTATATTGTTTTATCACGATATATATGGGCATATTTTACTATCTTTCATATCTTCCAACGGAATTAGAAAGGAATTATTTCAAAAAATCAATAAAACACTCATTTAATTTGTTAATAGATTCATGGTGAGAGTAATTTCTGTTTGTGGACATTATGTTTTAGAAAAATACATGAGTAAATTTTTCCCTTTAGACGACTGTTTACTCGTTTTATAGAAACACATAATTAGTTAATTAATTTAACTCGTCGAATATGATTATAACCGATGGATAAAATATAATATTTAGTATATGAAACTGTCCATCGATTAATTGGGGCTATTATTTTATCAGGCCGGAAAAAAGTCAGCACATGCTACCACAAACTCTCTCTTTGTATAAACATATTAACTTACTGATATTGTATATCTATACATATATACATATAATTACATTACAGACATACCCTTATTTTAGAATCCTCGCTTTACAACGCTACGCTCAGACGACTAGGATTATACAAGTTTATTCAGATCTACAGGTAAAACATTATAACGCTTGTAGGGGATGACAATACAAATATTTTCACGTAGTGAACTCGAGGTCGTTGACACCAAATTAAGGCACGTCAAATTTGGCGTTGTATGCACCAGAGGGTGAAGGGTAGGCGATCTATAGATCTTAAGCACCTAACAAATGGAGTGTGGTGTAAATTATGACTACTAACAGGTATTGAATCGACTAATATTGGGTACCCTCAAGCAAATGCTTATATTTTAAAGACAGGGGAGGGTCAGGTGGGGGTGCCACATTTTTCTGCTCCCATAATTTTCTTATTTCCTTCGAGTCATCCAATATTTGAATCCCCTTTCTTACTATTCTCCTCTTTCTCTCAATCTTATTTTCTATTACTTTATTTCTTCCGATACGGCTTAGGACTTCTTCATTTGTATGTACAGTACGTTCACCTAATCTTCTCAAGACTTCTCCAGCACCATACTTAAAATTTCACACGGTATTTATTTTCCCATCTTCCAGAGATTAGAGGTTTCTGCTCCATATGGCACGATACATTTCATAACTTTCATTCTCAGTTCTAAACTCAACTTGGTGGTCAGCAGTAACCGCTTCTTGTTGAAAAGCTTCCTTGGCTATGGCGATCCTAGAGCTAGTTTCCTTTGTGTAGTAGGCATCCATTATCAGCAGAATCCCCAGGTACTTGAACTGCCTTATGCCTTCCAATTTTGATTTTAAGTGGCTATTCATTTTTATAAATCCCCATTACGTTTGGATTCTCAATGTTGATATCCAGGCAATATCTTCTTCCTGTCTCCACAAGCTTGACCTTCATTTCCTGCAATTCTTCCACATTTCTATCCAGTAATTCTAGGTCACCTGCGTATTTCACAGTTTTGATGACTCGTCCTACTGTCCTGAAATCACTACGTCCCTCTAAAGCTTCTCTCAGCAGCCACTTCCCTCCAGTTGAACAGACTGGTTAGCAAACAGTATCCCTGCATCATTGCTCTTACTAACCCTACGCTGATGGTGTCTCCATCATTCAGACTCACCTTCACTCACTGAACCAGGTACAGGTTTGCAATTAGCTTTCCGTCCCTCCAGTTGTTGCCGATCTTCCAGAGTATTTCTATACTTACACTTCACTCTATCGAACGCCTTTTGCAGTCGATGAAACCAATGTATACCTCTTCCTTTACTTCCAATACTCTCTTTGAAATAATTCTATCCATTCCGATGGCTTCATTATGGACTGAAAACTTCCCAGTGTTTCGGTGGGTCAATCTGCCCCCGATTATATTTACCAAATGTGATGAAGTTTAGTATATCGTGTACAAAATTTACTTGACTTACTCCGGTGGGCATTCAATCAATACGCTTGGTTAATCTATCTTACGGGAAGGTTAAGTTTATAAATATTACATATTTGATTTTTATTACTATTTATTAGCATATGTATTTTTTTGTTTATTTATGTGGCACAATTAAAGTTTATAAGTAATAAGATAATATTTACGTAGCTTAAGATATTGCAGACCCCTTCTGAGATCGAGTGGTAGGTTAGTGACTACAGGTCTAGAGGTCCTGGGTCTGTATCCCGGCGCTTACATATTGTTCTGTGTATCAGTGGAAACCACGTGAAGACAATTGAAGTAGTGGCTCTGGACTATAAAACGGAGATTAACAATCTTAGGGTTCGTTGAGCTGAACACATCACGCCATCTATCGGGAAATGTTGGCACCATCTTCGCCAAAATTTGTTGTCCACTCGGTTGGTATATCTCGCTTGCAGGATGACGTCTTGAAGGTGTTTAAAAATATATTGCAATCATTATAATGATTAAGATACTTTATTATTGAATTAATTTATTCATTATAACGTTTAAAGACTAAATTTTTAAAAATCCATCCATATACTATGTAGGATAATAGGTTTGTAATGGAGAACAGTATATTTGGGATTTGAAATAATTAATAAGAATTTGCAAAATATATTTTAAAGGTGTGGTTTTGTGTTTTACATTTATTTTATTCAAATTTAAAACAATACTCTACCTGTTTCTTAATACCAAATAACACTTATAATTAATACAACCAGTAGATAAATATAACACACCTTTGTTCACATAATCTCGTTACATGAATTAATAGTATATGCCAAACAACATGCATTATCGTGCTGAAATTATTTTATTCCTATGCCAACAAAATTATTCCACAAATAAAAAAAATTATAACAAACAAATTATAACACGCGAGTGTTCCCGAGAGATTAAATAGCACATTTAATCTTTGACAATATATTATTCCCCAAGAGAGCTTTGGGTATACCGTAAACGATAACTATGGCTTTTAATAAATCTTTAAATAAATGTAGATTTTAAAAATATATTTCTTTATCGTCTACCTGGATATTTAGTTTTATACTCTGTTTTTAACAAGTAATTAAAAATGAATTAATTTGACAAACTGAGAAATCATCATTGTAATGCTTAAGAATAATAAATTGGTCTACATATATTTTCAACTTTAAGAAAATAACAGGTCTACCATGACCTGGTTATGATAAAGGACAACGTAATTATAAAGTTTTATCAAGATTTGCTTGACTTGGTAACAACCAATATCTCACCATTTTACAAAAACAAAAGACGAACACTCACTGAAGTATACACATAAGTTGAATACAGACGTCCAAAACATAAAAAATTACGACACCTTTTATACAAAAGATTTTTGAAAAAGTACATATTAATCTAAAATTATAGCTGAAAATATTTCCATAATAGTTGAGAATTTTAAATATTTTATGGTTATTACTTCATTAAATTATTACTTATTTAATTATTTTAGCTAAAAAAAAACTACTTCAAAATTTTACTAGCAGAAAAATATTAGCTTAAACAATAGATTTTAAACACTGAATACTGAAAATACTTTGCCTCAAAACATGATTTTAAATATATCAATTATGATTGGTTCTTAATATTGATATTAAATAAAAAGTAGTTCTATCACTTTAGTATGTATCTTGTGCGTGTTTGAATGAAATTATTTAAAACTCTCACATAATGTTTATTGAGACCTGAAGTGTCTATCATAATGCCTACCCATCCCCTTGTTTGTAGGCATACAGTCTTCTAATATGATATGTATCCTGAGTTTGTCATGTTCAGTATGTTCAAGCAGTCGGTCAGATTAAGGTCATTGGACTCCTGAGAGGACCCGGGTTTCAGTTGGAACTGGATTAGAATAATCAAGTATATAGTAGAGGAGCCAATGATCTGAAAAGTACATTTAATGTTTATATCAGGTTATTATTATAAATTTAATATATCAGAGGTTTAAAATAATAAAAATATTTATTTTTAATCCATTAATATACATTGAAAATCAGCTATGGTGATGTATTGATTAAAATTACAAATTATAGCACGTGTCATTGCAAAGTAATAAAATCTATTAAATGTTGTTCTGAATTAATTATATGTGAAGCTTCAAAACTTCTACTTGGCTTCAAACCAATATTAGTTTCAACTTCACCAAGAAAAATTCTGGCTTTGATAATTACAAATTTTCGCTAATGATGGTTAATTATTGTTATTATGAGCTGTTATATACATTAATAATCAATGTTTATGTAAACATAATTTTAAATAATTTTATTTTAAGTTTTGAGGATAGGTTGCTTTATCATAATTAAATAGAAACAATGTGCAATAAAATATTTACAAGTAATTACAAAACAATTAAAAGAACATAAGAAATTCGATTAACTTCGAGAATATTTATTATATTTTATTTGAGATCTCTTTGAATTGAAAAAATCAACTTTGCACATCCCTAGTCTAAAAGATGCAACTTGATTTTGTTTAAATCATTAAAAAAAAAAACTTGATGACTCTTGTTACGCTGGTGTATATTTACTCAAATTTGAGGTGGAACGTACATAGATATATTGAGTAACAACATTTCATCAAGACATTTTAACTTGTGTACGTAGTTGAACATACATAAAGATAGTAACAACACTTCATCAAGACACACTAACTTATGTACGTAGTTCACCATACATAGAGATAGTAACAACACTTCATCAAGACACACTAACTTGTGTACGTAGTTGACCATACATAGAGATAGTAACAACACTTCATCAAGACATTTTAACTTGTGTACGTAGTTGACCATACATAGAGATAGTAACAACACTTCATCAAGACACACTAACTTATGTACGTAGTTCAATACGTAGTTCACCATACATAAAGATAGTAACAACACTTCATCAAGACACACTAACTTATGTACGTAGTTCACCATACATAGAGATAGTAAGTAGCAAACCTCGAACAAGACTCACTAAAATATGGATAAAGAGACAAGGAATAAATAACAATAACTCAACCAAGAAGTACTAGCTTATGACAACGTAATACATTGTTTGATAATTTGTAATTTTGTTTTTTTGTTGAGTCAAGCTCTTAAAATTATGATAATATTGCTCTTGCAATATACAACAATACTTCCTAAAACCTATCCATCCGTTTAGTTTTAACCTGCTACATCAGCCCTACAGACACGTCTATTAAATCATTTACAGAATTTCGATTAAAACATTTACTTTGTTAAATAAGGGAAATATAATTTATATTAGAAATTCATTTTGTAATAAGTTATACTATGGTTTAATGCAGGCTAGCTTAAAAGGACTTGGAACCAATTTGGCTACAATTAGCGATAACTTATATAATTAACAAATTTGGCCTGTCTTGTTTAATATTTAAGCTATACATTTTGACTTATGTTTTAACATTTTAAAAACACGTTTATTTTAAAACAGAAGATTAAGGTTTTATTCTATAATTAATTTGTGTTATACTATAGAGAAGAATACATTTAATAAATATGTGTAAAACATACGTGTTTAATCGACATACTCTAAATTGAGGCGTTTGTTTATTTTAACATTGTAATGTTGTGAATTACAAGTGACATAACGATTGTAGTTACGTGTTTTGATGAGTCAGTAAACAATGGACACAATTGCTCAAGGTCAGAATGTCTTGTCAGCATTCCTTTCGGGAATCAGGAAAGTTGGTATTATAAATAGTGCTATTTTTTGGTTCAATCCTCGGTCCCGGCACATATTTATCTGATTGCCCAAACCCTTCCTTCACCTCTGACAAGACGTGTATTAATCACAACTTGTGAATGTGTGGGAAGCCAGGTCTCCACCGTGGTTCGGATCCCACGTTAAACTGTAGGTCCTCCATTTCATCTCACAATCACCCTACCATTACACATTAACATAAGTGGGTATAATACGAACGGGTAGTAAGACGCGGTGCTAATAATAATATTAATAATAATGCTATTTTTTGAGCTATCAGGGCTGACAATTCCCCATCGATTCTAGGGGTTCCCTCTGCCCATTTTGGGGCTACGCTGGTTAGGATGCTGGATCGTCGAGTATGTGGTCTGGGGAGATACCATCGCTTCGTGGCCAAGATACCGGGGCTCATAACGGTGTATGAGCACATTGGTTAAGCATTCCTTGCTATATTTCGTTTGGTCACTAGCTCCTGAATAAGTCTTTATAAATTATTTTATATCTTTATAGTAAATTCTTAGTAACATTTTGTAGTAGTGCAAAGTAGTACAATAAAACCCTAAAAACCAAAGCCATACGAACCCAAATAGTCATATATCCATTCACCACCCTTATCCTCGATCGTATTAAATCCTAACTGATTAGGCCCACAAGGGGGGAGGTAACACGAGTTTGAATAGTCAAAATGAAAAATTTAAGTATAATAATTTATTCAAATATCTTACTTAGCAGAAATGGTTCCGCATAAAATGTATGGTAGAATCGGCTTTTAATTACTTTATTATGTTTGATCTTGGTAACAATGGATTTTATTTGCTAGATTAATTTTACTTACTGAGTGCAGTAAACTATAATCCAAGTTGAAAAAACCACAAGCCGTAAACTTAACTTGGCTGTGTAGGAGTTGAAGTGAGAATAGCCTCAACTGGAATAAGAAAATTAATATACTTCACACTTCAAATTTCTATTAGATATTTAATCTTAATTATATATGTATTATATTGTTAAGCTTTAATTAGTACAGGGTTTCTAAAACTCTGAATTATTCTACGAATTAATAAATACCAAAATTATAAATCCATATTTACTATTTGCTTAAAATTCTAGTAATTTTTCTTAGGTTACTATTTGGTTACTAGCATTTTATAATGATAAATTATCGTTAATAGACAAGATCCTCTGATGCATGTTACCATATTTATTAATTTTTTTTAGAAAAAACAATTTTTTTTACAAAATTCTATATAGGGAATTAATGTTACACCTCATATAGATTAAGCTTATTTCCCTAATTATAATATTTTTAATTGTTTCTTGTGTGTTTACAAACGTGGACAAAGCACCATTTATGATTTTTTATTTATGGCTAAAATACAATTTTATAAGCTTCAGTATTTATTGAAGAGAAATATTATTAATTTGTACTTAAATGAGTTTTTGCAATCAGGGAATTTTTTACAAAAATAATTAAAGTTTATCGAATTTCTCAGTGTATTTCTTATGGCATGGATCCCTAATATAGCCATAAGAAATTATAAAAGTGTTGATATACAAATCCAGAATTAATAATGTATTTAAGGGATACGACTCATGAGATATTTATTTACCTCATTTTGTAACGATTTGTCTTTCGTGCGTCTCATCATCTCATGGACCATAACTGAAGTGTTACTTGCCTAAAAAATAGTATTATAAGATAACAATAAGATATTAGACATCATGATATTATTACACAAGCAGTTATGTATGTATATAGGAAAAAATGTTCAAATGTTGTGTGCCTGATAGTCATACTAAATTGTATATGAAGGCCCGATTCCTTTGGCCACATATAGTCAAATATAGAAAATATAGTTAACATATAAGACAATATATGGATAAAAAGTATTTTAAGTAGTAATAAAATGTGTAATAAGAATTAATAGCAACTACAAGATAATGTGTTTTTAGAGTAAAATGTGTTTGGAAACTTTTTATAACTATAGTCATGACATTAATGCAGAACCCACTTACAAGCAAGAAATTATTACATGTCAGACGGTGTAGTGTATTCGTTGTTAAAAAAATTGTTCGTGAAACATAAAAAATATATATTTACACTTAAAATTGACAAAATATTGTCATATTATTTCATATTAATATTATTATATATTATTATTATATTATTATATCAAAATGTAATATCAAATATACATAAAATTAATTTTAATACCGATCTTATTATATTCTAAAAGTCCAGAAATATTGTTGCGATAAGATTCATTCAGCTATATTTACAGGTGCCATAAGGTAAACGACCATTGGGGCGACTAAGAAACAGAGACAGAAAGTGAGAGATATGATATAAGAAAGAACCTGAATATTTTAGGTGTAATAGAAGCAAGGACGATTAAAAGGCTGGGGTGGTAGGTGGTTGTGGGTGAGACGAAGAACCGGCTAATATTTGAATGGCCTTGGAAGAAGACGAAGAAGAATATATTCATAAAACTTGTAGGTCATGTGATTCTGTTGTTTATTAATTTTCACATAAGCTCATTTAGTTAAAGACTGTTTAGCAAAATTCTTTAACATTAAAATAACAAAAATCTATTATTTAATGATAATGCATTGTTGTTTTGTTTTTCTCTTTAAGAAGCAATACTTAATAAGAGCTATTTAATTTTTTATCGAAAGCAATGCCTAATACTATTGAGAATTAATGTCGAATCATTAAATAAATTATTTTTCTATAATTATTTGACGGCAAATTGTTTAATCACTAACCATCTCCACATGATAAATATATTTTTTCTTTCCTTTAGAATTATATATTATGTATTCTAATGGCATACTTAAGTTGATACTTTAAGTAATTCTAGTTGCATTTTTTTTAATTGACTAAAGCTATCATAAAGAAAGGTTTTGTATATTCACCTCTGACTTGGTAGAGTCACAAACGTAAATGATCAAACATAGCTGACTATATTCGAGAATGTACCAAAATAACTGTACTATACTTCCTACGCTAGCATTAGAGCTCATTCTCCACACGTATGCATAAAGAAAGATGGAGGTTGTGACAAGGATGAAAGTTGATGTGACAGACGTTAGGTTAATGAAAGAGTAGGAGGAGTTTACTAGCCGAGCTGCGTCGACCACACCAGCATGGTACTCTGCACATTCAACCACGTCACTCCTCTCAGTCACACCGTCACGCAGATCTGGAGTTGATGTGGGACAGATGTTGCCTCAACGTCAGGACAAAGAAGAGGAACTGGACCTTTACAAGGTGCATTGAGATTTCTATTACGAAAAACATCGACATATCGTATCCATCAGTGTATGTTCTAAATGCATGGAATATCGATAGTAGAATTGCTCCAACACCTAGCGCAGTATGGCTACATATTTTCACGATCCTATAATCAAAACTGTCTTATCTTTAAAAAACTTTCTAGAGATGAAAGTTTAGCTAAAACATCCACCATATTTGACTGGTGGAGTGCACAAGCTATGATTGTTAGAATGTGGGAACTGACGAGAGTTGCAATTAAGATCCACAAGCAGAAGTTAGAAACATCTGACAGGTGTGTAGATACAAATTGGGGTATATTAAGTGCAAATATGAAGTACACTATTAATGAAAACAAAATCTTGTAGCACATCCTCAAAACTACAAACGAATATTTAGATTGTGGACGACATTTTTCAAACGAGAACAATCCAAACAAATGTGAGATATGGGTTAGCGGTCTTATTGCTGAATATATATCCATAATGAGTGTGGCCAGCAAGTCGATCAGAAGACTAATGAATATCACATTGAATTATGTCCAGACAAACACTTTATCGATCTTAGCTCACTCTCCTGACACCTTTTAAATTTATTCATTAATAGTAAACCCCATTAAATTAATTGACTTCCAACAATGTCTACGTCGAATGTTACTATCCGATTTTAATGGAAAGGATCTTATCAGACAGAAAGAAAAAATTACCAGATCTACTTTAACAAACGTCGGGTCATGTAATATACAGTTGTCGCTTACAGGGTGTAACAGTGGCCGGTTCTATATTTTTCAATCGCTTGACCTAATAACTAAACAGAAATATAAATAATTGTGTATAAGAAATTTATACATTTATAATTTTGAGAGTAAATAACGGTAAAATCATAACTATATAAAGGGATAAGCCTGGAAAAAGGGACTTATCGAGATAATATGTAACGCTTTGCAGTATTGATAAAGCGATGATAGGACGAAGATTTTTTTTTGAGAAGCTAAGAGTAAATTTAAATTTGCGAAAAATTTAAATCCAACAGTATATTGTGTTTGATGTTATTCAAAGTTTATTATATTTAATATAAATAATGTCAATAATAGTGAAATTATGTATAATAATAATAATTATTATTTAAACATCTTTATATAATAGTGACAGGTATTTAGATCTATTAACACTATAAGCTATAGATAAACAATAAATCATTAGTAAATTAATAGCTATTTTAGAATAAATATGCATGTAAAGAAGATAAACGTACTTAATAAATAAGAAAAAATATATAATGTAATAGTGAACCAATTTGCTATAGCAAAACCAACTAGACAACCAGATTCAATGTAGGACTAGAAGAAAATAATGACAATAACTCAAAACTAAAAGCTCATTACTTGTGAATTTTTTTAAAAATGTTTTTGACAGTCGTATTTTACCTTAGTATGAATGATTTTATTCACATTCCTAACTAGTTAGTAAAGTGTTTGATTATTTATAAGCTAAGCTAGCATTCATTTATATATACTGCTAGGCATAATAGATTTGCAGACTTCAAGGTGTAGCATTTGGCTACAAGAGTTGTGTCAAGAAAAGTATACATCTTACCCTGTTTCACCATCCTAGCTTCGATACACTACGAGTCGGAGATAAACAATAACACGAGCGAGCTTAGCCAAGACGCGATAAAGACTGACCGCCCGCCTCAAGGTTCAAACTGCGCCCACTGGCTGCATCGTGAAAGTGTTCCGAAGAGCGTAATTGTGAAGATAGGCTGTTCTACCTTATTCTAGAAAGGTCCAGTTCCACGGAGAATATAGTGGAAGCAATTGTGGTCATGCGCATCACTTCCTTGGTGATACATAGATCTTCCCCCTCCTAATATCCAGTTCTCCAATGTTCTCTTGTATACGATATATAGTGGTGACGGGGCAACTTGTCATCACTCATGGTCATGTCTTAAGTGAGGGAATGAGAAGCTGAGGCTTCGTGTTGATAAAATGTAAGAACAAATTCAATTTTGGTTTAATATTAATTTTATATAAATATTCTTTGTCTTTAACCTTTCAAAATTCTCGTTTCGGCCATATTTAAAATATTTGAAATGGGTATAATATATATCATGTAAATCTTATGTCGAAGTTAAATTTTGTTAAATATATCGAATTTTAGGGGAATATCAATATTTGGATTTTTCTGATAAAGATCCATTAAAAACTTTAGAAAATATCGATACTTAGATTTTTGTGGAAAAATCGATACTTAGATTTTGTGGAAATATCGATATTTAGATGTTTGTGGGAATATCGATATTTAGATGTTTGTGGGAATATCGATATTTAGATTTTTGTAAATGTTGATACTTGGATAACGATACTTAGATTTTTGTAAATGTTGATACTTGGATTATTTTGGAAATGTCAGTTAGTTTGATGATAGCTTCTTATCTAATTAATAAAGGAAAGAAACTTACATTAAAAGGCTAATCTTGTTATTTTGCTCGGAAAGTTTTCTTAGATAATTATTGGGTAATGAAACAAGTTTTGCTAATAGTGAATATGTATTCTGGGAATGATCTGTTGAACTTACTGTGATTATGCAAATAGTTTAGGGTCATGTGTATAGGAGTATGAAATAACGAGAGAAGTTATGGACTAATTTGATAAATTGTTAAGAGAGATATAATATTTGTAATTTTCTTTTTACGGAGATTATGTAAATTTGCAAACTGGTCAGTGCAGAAAGAAATAGTATTGTTATTATTAAATGTTGTTTATGTTATGGTTTTGAGCTTGAAGCCATTAACCCTTTTACACTTGTTAGCCATTTAGCCCGTTTCAGCATTTTTACTCTTTCTACCCTGTATTCGCATTCAACCCATTAAAATTTTACCTTTATTTTTTAATTTTTTCCTTTTTTTTCCTTTGTCAACGTTAATATATTTACCTTTTTTTTTTTAATCCTTTAAGTCTTTATATCCTATATTTTTATTAGATTTAATTTTTGCCCTTTTTATAATTCTGCTCAATTGTGCCTCTTTGCCCTTTTTGACATTTTGCTCCTTTTTCGGCAGTTTTTGCATCATATGTCCTTTTGTTCTTATTGCCATTTTTGACCAAATTTACTTATTATTCAATTTGATATTGTTGTTCTTTTGCATTTCTTACATCATTCATTGATTAATTATAACGCTTGGACGTGTAGACATATTTTATGGGTAAAAGATCAAAAAGTAGTAAAAAGATATAAAATGGTGAGGGGTTTAAGGGAGTTAATTTAAAATTCATGCTTTTATTGGCAAGTGTTTTTTCACAGGGTCGACCATAAATAGCGATGCACAACTATATGAAATGTAGTAGTAAAGTTTTCTAGCAGGTTCAATATTTCTTCATTTTTTCCGTTTTTATTTATTTAAAAATATACTAATCATAATTTCCGCTTCAAGGTTTAGCACAAGGGATATTAATTTTTAGATTTAAGACCGCTACGTCCGATAGAGATTGCGCTATACTCATGACATGCAGATACACAAATACTTCACTTAATTAATAGTGATATATCATTTATCTAGAAATAAATGAGTCAAATTATTGAGAGTTTGTAGAAATTTTAGCTAGTTAATGTATTTAAGTTAAAGACTTTCAGTAGACGTTTTAATATTTTAACCATCGGTATTCATTTTATAGGTTTTTAATTTCATTCCTGCTGAATCTAATACCTAAAATGAACTCTTCTTGGTTAGTACTTTTACTGATTTTAAGTGCACTCTATTGTATAAAAATCAATAAATTGAAAATAAGATACTATATATTGGAACAATTTTGAGTACTCACCTCCATTACGGTAGAGTCACAAACGTGTACAAGCCACCATAGCTGACTGATTTCAAGAACCAACCACATTAAAGACATTACAATTACTATAAAGAATACGCTTATTTTAGTGTTCATGCTCCACACGTAAATATTAGTAAAGATGGAGGTTGTGACAAGGATGAAAGTTGATGTGACGGCCGTTAGATTAATGAAGGAGTAGGAGGAGTTTACCAGCCGAGCTGCGTCGACCACACCAGCATGGTACTCTGCACATTCAACCACGTCACTCCTCTCCGTCACACCGTCACGTAGTCTGGAGTTGATGTGGGACAGATGTTGCCTCAACGATAGGACCAAGAACAGGAACTGGACCTTTACAAGATGCATGGTGAATTCTAGGACGAAAAATACCCACACATTACTTTCATCGGTGTACTTTCTGAAGAAATATCCTGTCGACAGTAAAACAGCTCCAACTCCTAGCCAATAATGGCTCCATCTTCTCACAATGCAATAATTAAAACATTCTTTATTCGAAATACTTTCTAGGTAGGTAATCTTTGTGAGAACACTCTTCATATTTGACTGGTGGAGTGCACAAGCTATCACAGTTAGAATGTAAGAACTGGCGAGGGTTATACTTAAGATCACCATGCAAACGTAAGAAACGTCGGATACTTTCTTATTTAAAAATTGTGGTATACTAAGTCCTATCAAGAAATTCACTATTAATAAAAATGAAACCTTATAGCACATCCTCAAAAATACAAACAAATATTTATCTTGTGGATTACATTTTTCGAATGATAACAATCCAAAAAGATGTGAGATATAGGTTAAACTTTTAACTGCTTCAAATATAGCCATTGCGATTGTGGTTAGCAAGGATCTAACAGAACTAATGAACTCCTCCTTGACATGTGTTTATTATAATGATTGATCAAACTTATCATAACTAAATTTCTTCGAATTCACAAAATGTATCCAATTAGTTTAAAAGCTATTTAAAATAAACGTTCTTAAAGAGAATACTCCATAAAATATGTAATATATTTAAAGGTTTAATTCCTGATTATATACTCATCATATAGATAATTAGAAAGTCGGTCTAGTAATCAAGTAAATGTCAAAATGAACTTTTGTTAAACGGTTTATCGATCCTAGTCAACCTCTGATGGTATCTTAATTAGTATAATTAAGTAATGGTTCACTCTGCGTATAATCTGAATGAGTAGTAAGATACGGAATAATAATAATAATAATAATGGTTCACTAATAGAAACATAGTCTTCTACACAGACTGCGTTATTTTGTGTACTTAGTTTGTTGCTATACAAATAGGTTTGGTACTATTGAATTATTTCATATGTTTAATTAATTTTAATATATTAGTTACCATAATAATTTTGAGAGTTCCATGTTTATTTTTTTTTTCACGGTAGCATTATACCAAATATGTCTTATTATAAATATTATGTTTCCTAAATGTATGTATGTACCTTTGATTCAGGTGTTCGTAATAAAAATGGGTGATTTTACTAGTTAACTGGTAAATTTATATTTAGTATCACGCTAATTATTGAAGCTTTCAATAACTTATTTCATTTTATTTAGAGAAATTAATAAATAATGGCTAAAGATTAATATGAATGTAATTTTTTGTTATTGAGTTTAGATGTTAATCACAGTAGTGAAAATTATTAATGGTGTTTAATAACTTAGAACGTCTTATTACAACACAGAATAGAATAACTTTTATTTCATTGAGATAAGGATCTGAAGATGATTCATACTATGCATTGAAACTAGTGGTCAATTAATATTTGGAAGTCAACACAGCTATTAACTAAAGAAGGAAATTATTAAAGATAAGAAATAAGAAGTTAATTAATCCATAATTATTAAAACATTTAATTGTTTAAATAAGACATAATTATACAACATAAATTTTAATAATTTACTAATTGCTTCGGTGGCCGCATGGTCTAAAGTAATGCCCCGCCCCCTTTCCTTTACCCTTCACTTACTTGGGCAATTTACAGTAAGTTCTGATAAAGTAGGAGGGGGGTGGGACATGTAAACACAAATATATAATAAATTACAAACGAGGGAATCAATTGTAGAATGATTTAATGAGATAAGGCACATA
>CABFWB010005037.1:0-41461 GCA_902151455.1 Timema bartmani
AATTGCTACCCAGTTAAACACAGACCCCCTTGTGCTGTTCTGGAGAAGAAAGAGGGAACTAAAAGGTCACGAAACACTTGCGGTGTTTTGTGCCTGCTCGATTTTGGGACCACGAGGTTGCGCTATTATGTATCCATGCTTTTCGGGACCGCAACCGTCCCTTGTACCGGGCTTGGTTTGAGCACCAATGATGCAGAAGGTGCATCAAAAACTTTTCTTGCTTGAGCTTTGAACGATTATCTTTACTCCTGATAGGTTACAGTTCAAAAAAAAGATTATCTACAATTTGATTAAAGCGTGATGCGATTAATTTTGACAACGATTCTAGGTTATCTATTCAAACCATTTTTCAACACTTTTCTTTAATTAGGCCCTAATGAAAGCTTATAAGCCCAGGATGTGTCAAAAATTGCAAATTTCAAAATTGTTCAAAGGGGAAACAAAAAATTTTATAAATGCTTATTTCCTTACACATTTCTAAAATTTTACAAAAACAATTTTTGTATTCGGAATTTACTCTAGATTAATTTTCATAATAAGGAGCTTTTATCAGATATACACTTTTTTTTAGACCAAAGTTGATAATATTTTACTATTGTATTAGTGTTATTTTATAGGTGTTTATAATGTCTACCAAAGGTGACAGCTGCAGATAACATTGTTTATTTATTTATTTACTATATGGCATTAGGAACTCAAAAGGTCATTGCTGCACTTAATGAAAATACGCTACATATCCCTATTTGGGCTAGTTCCATCCAGTCCTCATTACACCCCATCTCTTTCAGGTCCATGCTAATGTTATCCTCCCATCTGCATCTAGGTCTTCCCATTGGTCTCCTCCCATTGGGTTTACCAGTCAGTACCCTTAACATGGTTCTACATTCTTATAATCACTCTGTATGTTCTGCCGACCGTAATCTACGAGACTTGCCTATCCTTACAATATATTGTGATGAGTACAGGATATTTTACTCATCATTATGTAGCCTCCTCCACTACTCAGTTGCCTCATCCCTTTTTTGGACCAAATGTCTTCCTAAGCATTGATAATATTGGTAATAGCCATCAAAAGAGAAAGCTGCAAATCGCATGAGTTGACATATAAATATATTAAAATTGTTTTAGTAATTTTTATAACCGTCAAAAATGTTCCTCCTTATCTAAATCAAATTTGTGAGCTCATCATACCGTTTCGCTAACATAACATATAATATAAATTTTACTCTAGCAAAACTGATTAAAGTTTACTTTAGCAAAAACTGACTAAAGTTTAATTTAAATGAAACACTTCAAGAACTATTGGCAATGGGAACTGTAAGTACAACTTGTAAACTGAGACAGTTAAAACTAAGTTGAGTAATCAACATTTAAGAGATTAGTTTGTTAAATCTTATTACGACTCTCTAAAGCAGCTTTGGCCAAATTACCCCCCGCGGGCCAAATGCCAAATATTCCGCATTTTTATGCGGCATGAAAGCTATTACTTTCTTTCCACAAAAAAATTAGATTAGTGCTATAAATACCAGAATTTAAAATAAATCATCTTAAAGGAAGAATATACCATTCATATAAAACACACATTGAACATTTATAAGAAGTTTTAAGAGTTTCAACTACTAAATTTACAGCTAATATTAAATATACGAAAAAAATTGCATTCACCTCATTAAGTTCCATTTTTATTGGGGATCATTTTTTTATTTTTTTTATAGTATCCTACTTGTCTCTGATGTGTATGTAATTTTGTTCTATAATAAATCACGTCCACTGAAAAATTGCATTTTACTTGGTAGGTGACCCAGTCCTATATTTAAATTATCAATGTGGCCCTTCAGACCAAAAATTTTCCCAGGCCAAATCTAAAGAGAAAACTTATAATAAGTTGGCTCTAGTTTGTTTTTGATGATAAAATACCCACAACGGTGGTCCCACGGTTTATGGTGTCTAGATTACAAAAGAGAAGATTATCGACGATATGGAAATCGAGGTTCAAATATCGCCAAGGGTGGTTTTCCACCTATGATTTCACGCTTTGGTTCTCTTGTCTCCTCTCTAATGTGGGTGTATCCACCTGTGATTTCATGCTTTGGTTCTCTTGTCTCCTCTCTAATGTGGGTGTATCCACAATATGATTTCATGCTTTGGTTCTCTTGTCTCCTCTCTAATGTGGGTGTATTTCCTCTAAGCCATACTCTTATAAAAAAACCATTATTAGCCTTGACCTTGTAATACCAGTAAAATAAAAGAGTAAACAACAAATTTTCCTCCTTCGTCTTACTACCCATATCGTAGGTTATACGAATTTTAATCACATTATTGGGGTAAGGATGGGGAAGTTATAATTTAGAGGACATGTATTCGCATTTGTGTATAAGAGACGAGGGAAAACATTTAGGTAAAGCCTCCCTCGATAAACCCAATCATGATTCGAGCACTGACATCCCCTTCAGCAGATATTAATATTAGTGAATTTTAAATTTAGTCAGCGTGTCCGCCGATGCATTTCTTAAAATAAGTTGTTACTGTTACTTACTTGTTACTTAAAATAAGTTGTTATCGTTACTGTTATTTAATAAATATGTATCTCTACGAGAAAATATTAGTGTAAAATTTCCCAATGTTGTTAGTAGTATTATATCGCATAAAGTTGAGAGCAAATGTACCATTACCAGTTCGCCGGTGGCTACGCAGTCAAAATATCAAGCTCATATATTGTGGTTTGCGGGACACGGGGAGTGTGGGACATGAATCCCAGCTGAAAATAATGAGGATAATTTTCTAAATTATTTTCTACTTTTCCTCCACGTCAATTTCTAAACCTTTCCTCTAAATTAAGCCTTCCTCATCTCTACTCAATTAGTGTGATTAAATTCATACAGCTCTGATGGGTAATAAGACGGGAAGCTGGAAAAAAAAATCCTATCATATAAATTCTAATCAATGTCAGTAAATAGTTTTGAGTTGTTCATAAACAGTTTTACTAAAAATGAAGTAAATAGCCTTGTTAGAATTCGGACATTCGAAATTGTTTAAGGGTGTTTTGTCACAATTGTATGGATAGTAGGATTTTAGAAGAAAGAAAATGTTAGAAAATACAAACATATTTTATTGCGGTCAACAATGATTCAATTTTACGATAGTATTAGTATTATTTTATTCGTATTTATAATATCTATCTTCCTGAGTGACAGCTGCGTACCACAAAACGTATGAATACATAAAAATAGATATAGTAACTTGTATAACCGTAATATCTATTATTTTTTTCAGGCGTGCTACAAATTTTCTTTAGCACTCTCAAGTTGAAAGTGAAAAGTTAATTAGTGTGTGGTAAAGGAAGAAGTATGATGCCCTTTCTTGTCAAAGAAAGTTTTCAAGTCAGAACGCGAGTTTATCAAAGTCAATCGCGTTTAGATTATATTTAACATACTCTATGAATATGTAAAAAATAAAAATAATTCATTCAAACAATTGACAACTTTCATACCTTGAAAAAAAAAAGTAATTAAAGGTTGCCCGAAGTTTCAACATTGGTTTCTTGAAAATATTTATGAGACAAACTACTTTATGTTACTTGGCCGGGACGAGTTTTATAAGGAAGATCACCCGTTAAGGTGGGATGGAAGGGGACGGGAGAAAAAGACATTGTTTTTGCAGTTTTTATGGCAAAAAAATTGTTTGCCCAAAATAAATCAAATATTGCTCCATTACAAACATAGAGTTTAATTTTCTTCACATGTTGATATCAACATTAATTGTTGAATATCTGTCATGAGCATGACGGCATTTCTAACGAACTTTTTAATTAAGAGAAAAAGTTGTCATTAAATTCTAGGTCATCCTTGACAGATATTCAAGAAATTTTAATGTCACCATGTGAAAAAAAAATCCATATTTGTACTGGAGCGATAAGTTATTTATTTGGCCAAAATAAGTTTTGCCATAAAAACCTCAAAAACACTGGTTTATTCTCGCGTCCCCTAAATCCCCACCTTAAATCTCTTATCGTGTCCAAGTCACAGAGTTTGTGGTAGGGCCCAACGTAAGTTCGGACGTTTTGGAATTTTTGTGAAAAATAATACTTTTTTTTGTCTAACGTGTGACTCTCGCAGTAGACCAGACTGCTGATAACAGGGAGATCGTGGTTGAAATCTCAGTTGGGTGTATTGAGGGTTTCTCAAAATAGTCTTCCACACTACTTCCACGCAAATGCGGGTACACCTCCTATGAATAGAAACTTTCTCATCCCTAAAACCATTAACGTAATTAGTACATAAGCGTATAATCCTAACGAGTAGTAAGATGCGGTACTAAAAAAATACTTTTTTTTAGAAACCTCAATCACTTTTTTAAGAAATCAAGAGCCATGGTGTCCATATTTTCAGAGAATTACGTAAATTGTGTGTTTATATATATATTTATTTTAATATCAATGTTTACAAATTTTCACTAACCAAGCCGCAATATATAAATATATATTCATATGTATTTGTATTTAAATATATCTATATACATACATTTATTTATATCTGTATTCATATATATATTTATACATATAAATATATGTATATATTTATTTATGTAGGCCTATACATTTGTGTATATATTAATTTATTTATTTAATTATTTATGTAATACATATATATAATGAGTCTTGGTTATTGAAAACAT
This sequence comes from Timema bartmani, assembly GCA_902151455.1. Classification (NCBI taxonomy): domain Eukaryota; kingdom Metazoa; phylum Arthropoda; class Insecta; order Phasmatodea; family Timematidae; genus Timema; species Timema bartmani. The sequence continues at coordinate 4,675 of CABFWB010005037.1, forward strand.
TTTAATATGAAAGTTTTCATAAGTGCTTTAGTTTGTTTGTTTTTTAAGACAATTGTTATGTTGTAACTAGATAAATATCATGTAGAAAGAAATTTCTGTTTTCTGAAATATTGTCTTCCACTTTTAATATTTTCAAATTTGAAATTGTCAGGCACATTTTCGGTATGTACTTACTTACTTTAGGGCAGATTCTTTCAGTCCAAGACATTTTGAGTGACTCACCAGCTCTCTCTCTCTCTCTCTCTCTCTCTCTCTCTCTCTCTAATGTAGTTCTTGTGTAAAAGGCATACACTACGACTTTGACGTGCTTCAAGAACTTTGAGGAGTCAATTAATTATTGACCACAACAACTAGAAGGGATATTTTCTATACAGTGAAAAGCTGTAAAGAAAAATGTGATGTAGATGGGAGTAAACTTGAGTGTGCTAAAATTGAAGGAAGAGGTTTCTTTACTTGAACAGTATTTAGAGTGAAAGCTATTTTTATACCACTGTATCATTCACAAAGAGGCTTTTTGCTCTGTAAACGCACATTTTCCTCCTTTTTGTGTGTGTGTGTGTGTGTGTGTGTGTGTGTATTGCGTCAATATGATTCGATCACAAGCACTCAACCAGAGAGTTTAAGAAACTTTTTGAAGAGGAAATAAATGTGTATGGTGAACTTTTACTTCAGAACTCAGTTAAATGGCTTTCTAGGGTAAAAGTGCTTTCATGGTTTTTCAAAGTAAAAGACCGGTTACTTTTATTACTGTAAAATAGCCTTACATTATTATTATTATTATTATTATTATTATCATCATCAACATCATTATGGTTTTTGTTAAAAAAGGCTACTAAATCATATTTTCTCAGCCCAATGTTAAGTATGTTATGTAGAAGTATATTTGGCAGAGGAAGGCGGGAGGAGAATTGGATACAGAGGCCTGTCAAATGCTTTCTAATACTTTACTGGCCCTAGCTTATGAAATGTTAGCCAGTCCTGCTCTATGGCATTAGGAAAACGAAAGGTCATTGCTGCACTTAATGAAAATACGCTACATATCCCTATTTGAGCTAGTTCTATCCAGTCCACCTCATTACACCTTATCTCTTTCAAGTCCATGCTAATGTTATCCTCCCATCTGCATCTAGGTCTTCCCAATGGTATCTTCCCATTGGGTTTACCAGTCAGTACCCTTAACATGGTCCTAGATTCTCCCATTCACACTGCATGTCCTACCAACTGTAATCAACTTGACTTGACTATCCTAACAATCTCTTGTGATGATTACAGGATATGTAGCTCATCGTTATGTAACCTCCTCCTCTCCTCAGTAGCCTCATCACTTTTTGAAACAAAAATCTTCCTAGGGACTTTGTTTTCAAACACCTTCAATTTTAGTCGCCATGTAGGGTAGGAGACCACATTTCACACCCATGAGGAGCAACCGGTAAAATTATTGTTTTGTATATTCTGAGTTTTACATTCCTTGAAAGCAGACGAGATGTCAACAACTTACAGACTGAGTAGTAACTGTATTCTTTTACTAATTTCCATTCTAATATCGTTATTGCGTGTTAAAATTGCACCTAAATATTTAAACTCATATGTTTTTTGCAGTAATCTCTAAATTATCATACCCAATCCATGCTCTCTGTATGATAATATACTTTTAGCGTTAACTTCTAAACATATTTTCCTTACTAGGCTCTAAGAAAATGTTTGAAAACCTTAAAGTAACTTCCTTGCTATTAACTAACAAAGCTAAATCATCTGCGTATCCTAATAGCTTCACTGTACTTTTTAATGTCAATCCTTCCCTACTCTCATGTATTATCATCGTGATGTATTCCACCTTTATTTCTAGTATTTGCCGAATAGCAAAAATCTCAGTGTATAAGCTTTCATAATTTTTTAAGTAATCCTAGAATTATTGTCGAAAGAATAGCTTCACTTTTTAAATATATAGTTGACATTATTCCTAGAACAGAAATTTTATATAGGACCTACTTCCAACAAAACCAACTTGTTATGCAGCCTACAACAATTTTTCTTTATTAATGTAAAACATTAGCAATATTACAAACAAATTTAGCCAATTTTAAATCAATAAAAAACTATAGAGAATGTTGATTTGTGTCTTGATAATAAATTAAGAATCCGAACTGACGTCACCGCCAAAGAGTAATATAATATAGCCGCTTTAACTTCAGCGTAAAAGACTAGGCGTGCGTTGTCTAGACGTAAGAAGGACATAGCCTGAAATGACTTCACCACCAAAGAGTAATATAATATAGCCCCTTTAACTTCAGCGTAAAAGACTAGGCATGCGTTGTCTAAACGTAAGAAGGACATTGCCTGAAATGACGTCCCCACCAAAGAGTAATATAATATAGCCGCTTTAACTTCAGCGTAAAAGACTAGGCATGCGTTGTCTAGACGTAAGAAGGACATTGCCTGAAATGACGTCACCACCAAAGAGTAATATAATATATCCGCTTTAACTTCAGCGTAAAAGACTAGGCATGCGTTGTCTAAACGTAGTAAGTACAGTGCATTGCCCGAACTGACATATGCGTTGTCTAAACAGTAATAAGTACGTTGTTTGAACTGATGTCACTGCAAAATAAAAACATTTTGTTGCTTACTGTGGATTCACACGTTCGCTGTAAAACGCGAGCAGTGCTGAGATTAAGTCACGTGACAGCTCTAATCCAATCACAAAAATTCCGCTTGGCCAGCGTAGCCCGCACTGTTCGAGTAGAGATAATTTCAACTTTTCCAGCGCTTCTACAGATAACCTGTCAAGAAGACCCGAACAGCGCATGCGCAAACTTTCAAACATGCGTTATTTATAAACACAGCACATTCTCAAGATGGCGTATCTCAAAAGTGATGATGAAAAACGACAGTTTATTGGAAGTCACGAGTTTTATCGATAACAAAATCAAACCCAGGCAGAAAGTAAAACATCTCATTTTATTTTAACTACAGTTACTTGCACTGATTGTAAGATCTACGTTTTTATGTTTGACGTTTCAATGCATCATGGGTAAACAGAGACTCCCAACTTTCCGCGAGTGTGTGATCATCTGCACCACTAAGAGGTGAGGAGTCACTGTACTGCTTTCAAATGTCAGCGTGAGTGTGAATTCACCTTTACGCTACAGTGGCAAAGCCTAGGCATACGTGGTATAGTATAATATAGTAGTTAGTTAATTGCCTGAACTAACGTCACCACCAAAGAGAAGCGTTTTGTCACTTCCATTCCAGAGGTATGGGCGATTAATATACTAATAATTACTAATAAGTGTATTTAATAATTTAAAACATGCTCGTGGAATATCTAAGACCAAAAGATACACACTTTTAATTTCTAGAAGGACCAGTCAAGACATAAAACTTTCAACTAGGCCTACACACACTATATATATATATGTGTGTCTCTTTCAAAACAAATGTTGTAACACTAAACACATTACTACTAAATGTCTCACTCAATAAAATGTGCCACTGTTAACATGTCACCAAAAGAGTGTTCTACTTCCACGAACTTGATGTTCTCTGCAACAAGTAAAGCCGGAGATAGTGTCTCCATGATCCCCTCAGAAGATAAGCCGACTTGTGAGGGGGAAATGCCAACCCCGAAACATACTTTGGTTTGTTGACACACCCGGGGAGGTCTGTGAGACGTCACACACCGCTCACTATGTCTACAGATTGTAGTCAGCTTGTTCGGAACTAGGGAACAGGGAAAGACGGCGGAGGAAAAAGTGCTTAGCGGTCAAAACAATGCTTGATAGCGAAATCGCTAACGTCGCCGTTTACTTTATTAAAAAGTATCCTTGTCTGACACCTTAACTCAGTATGTAGCGACAAGCGTGTCTGCCTACTGAGCAAATAGTCCCGTGCTCGATTCCCACCATTAGATAAAAAATATATCATTGGTGAAATATGGGTATGCTCTTTCACAATGATGAATTAATGGCTGGGGGAATGGATGTTGTGTCTGTTCTTGATTTAAGCTAGGAAGTTTATAAGTTTAAAAAGTGATATAATCAATCAGTTCAGAGAGTGCAGCCCTCCCTCGCCTCTTAGAGATAGGAACTCGCACTAAATGTCAGTCTCGCCTAGTTCAGTTCGCCGGTTACAGGGAGGTCGTGGTTTGAATCCCAACTGGGAATGTTTTCTAATAAACCGCATTCCACTCTCCTTTAACGCAAATGGAGGTATATTTTATATACATTTTACCTGCCTCCTAATTAGATCATTAGCTTAATTAACACACATATACCTGGATCAAACTGTTACTAAGACGCAAGGGCTTCTAATTCTGACTTTAGAGGCCGATATTCAAATTCAAGTCACGTGAAATGGGTGATTTTTGTCTTTAAACTATATATTTCCAGTGTTTTTCTCTTAAAATTAGTGCTTCTCATTGAATTATTTAATGTGAGCTATGTCCAGCCTTAAAGATAAAGAGTCATTAATTAATTCTATGAATATTGTGACGATGCCAACATGCTAACCTTTTTAACATACACATCTCCTTGGCAACAATGGGGGGATGGGGTTGGAAATACACAGATAATTGTCTAAATCTCCATGGGGATCTAACAAGGTTATTATATAGAAATAAGTACTCAAAAAATGTCTGGAATAAGTATTGAATTCAAAATTATTATAAATCAAGGATTCAAGTCACAGAATTATTTGGCCTTAGCGTACTGTACACATTTTAGAGCTTCAGTCTTGAGTAAGGACAAACGTAATTGAAATACAGATAGTAATAAAGCACCAAGTTTGTGTAAGGATTACGGTCTATCCCTATCTTTACGCTGATGGGATAGGCATTAGGAAGTTTGAATAGAGAAAAAATGCACACGCATTTGAGTGGCAGGATGGTAGTAATTAACTATGGAAAAAACCTCAGAACACCCTGCCAGGATTATAATCCCTATCTGGCCATTCCCAGTAAGCCAAACAAGACGAGACTGACGCCTTTGCTCACGTGTCTACCAGTGTGGGCTTATTGCCATGTGGATTGATAAAAGCTCGGACTATTGTACATGTAACATATTAAGAAGATTTTTTTTTTTCTGATCGGGTTTTAATTATTCCTTAAGTGTTTCAATGAATATCACAGATAAAGCTATATTTAATATAGTTGATAGTTAGTAACGCAATGTTTTAAATTTCCACACACTTCTTTTGTTTACCTAAGAATGACCTTTTTTTTTCGTTCAGAATGCTTTCTAAACTCATTCACTTGTTTATTTAAAATAGTTGCTAAGCAATAAAATCAACAAATAAAATACCTTTCTATTTTGTTGGGACAGTCATTCTTTCTTTTTTAATGAAACTTTGTAAATGTTTCCTCTGCGTGATTTATTGTGTTTAAACGGCAGTGGAGGGCGTGACGCACATTTTATACATTTTTTTAGCCCTCTTCCTTCCTTTTTTGTCTCTTATCCTTTATCTCCGGAATATCGTGTTCATTACCTTTACTAATTTATAGCACCACGATTTATTATCCATTAAAAAAATTATGTAAGCTTTGCCCTTCACCATTTTAAAAACAAGTCATTTGGGGCTTTATGTTTGACTTACTTAGAAGTAAAATAGATGATTAGTGAAAAAAAAAATATTTCATTTTTTTACAAGAAGAGACTAAAAACCAAACTAGCAAATATTCGTATCAGAGAGAAATTATATACAACATACTACTCTTTTTATATTCAAATAAGTTTGTTGCTTTGTTTTTGTTTTATTTTTAATCTATAGTTTAAAAGTTTATAAAAATAAATAGAATCAACGAAAATCAAACATCATTTTTAAAACTCACGATAGTTAAATCTGAGAGCGAAACTGAAATAGTTAACTGGAGATTAATAGTTAATAGATTTTCACATATGCACGAGCTAGTTAAGCTCACCAGTTAATGCTCATTTTATTTTTCATTGCATATATAGTTACACTCCTGAGAAAGTCACATCGAACACAGGACAAATCATTTATTAAATTCTCAGTATTTTAGAGCAATATGGTCTTCACTGCTATGCATTCAATCAAAATCAAAATAAAACTTTTTATTTTCTAACTACATTGTTTGTTTACTATTTTTATATTTGACTGATTACTTTATTATTTAATACGATATGTGGTATTATCCGGATACATGTGGTTACTAATTATTGATAGTTTACATCCATCTAGATTATATCTGATTGGATGACGCCAACAACTCGACCAAGTGGTCTTACAAATTAAAGAATTAGCCAATAATGACCTCGCTCGAGGAATTAATCTTGATGGTAAACTCATAAAACGTTAGCGGTCTAAGAAAAATAGGCCGTTCTCAATAGTTCTGTCTTAAGAATAAACTGTTCATCTGAAACAGCGGTGGGTTTTTTTTAGCATCGCGTTTTAATGCCCATTTGGGTTATGCGCTTATATACTAATTAAGCTAATGGGCTAGGGATGAGAAAGGTTGAATTGAGAGGAAGTGTACCCGTATGTGCGTTTAAAAAGAGAGTGGAAAACTATACAGGAAAACTCACACTCAGTACATCAAACCGGGGTCGAACCACGATCTGCCCACCATAAGTGGTCTAGTCTTTTGTAAGAGTAGCGCCTTAAACCATACGGCCGCCGAAGCGGGTAACAGTGGTGTTTATTGGATTAATTTTATAAAAATAAAATATATATTTCCTAATTTATTAGATTCTTTACGGGAATTTATTTAGGAGCTCACACAATTTAAATATCATACAAAAGATTATATATACAAAGTGAAACTACCATTGGAGAGGTATTACACTGTCCTATTTATTTTATAAAGGTTATATATACAAAGTGAAACTACCATTGGAGAGGTATTACACTGTCCTATTTATTTTATAAAGGTTATATAATGAAAGAAATTTGACGTAGCTTTAACGATCCATCAAAGTTCTTTCATAAAATAAAACATTCTACAAATAGTTTATGTAACGTTTGTATTATAGAACATACGCTGGGGTTTTATCAAAATAAAATCGTGAATTCTGAAAGCGCTACCAGGTCTTGCAAAGCAGTTAAAAATATATTTGTACGCTATAAATAGAGCGCAATGTATATGACAACAATATTTTTAAGGTTTCTCGGTCCACTCGTAAATATTATTGGCATGATTCTATATTTTCGAGTTTGAGTTATTTTAGCAGAGAGAGTTACTCCTATCGCCCTGTGTCTACTGAGCCTCGGTTAGACATAGATATATCTCATAGGTTTAATTTTTGTTTAAAACAATCACACAAGCCGTTACATTACAAGAAATTAAACCATCAGCGTCCATTATTGTAATCAGATGCATTGTACACACTTTGAAATATACGTGATGTAATAACTTATGTTTGATCAAAGGTGGCTTCGTCTCTTTTATCATATATTTTGTTTTAAAAATATATAAAAGTGTAACACCACCCCTGGATGAATATTTTAAGGGAGTGGGGGGAGAATCGATTATCTAATATCAACAAATAAATAAAAGTTATTTCTTTTAAAACTGCCTGAATTGATATATCTGCCAAATGTGACTACAGTAGAGTTATTGTTTGGCGTATGAATTTATGATAGGGGGAACTGACTATAGCTTTTAACAAGCCATTATAATTTATTCATTTTGTTTTTCTCCATAGATGCTACACTAATCTAACTTGGTGAGGTTAATGTAAAAAGGTATTTTATTTCACCCAGTGAAGTATACAATATTTTTTACATTCATTATTGTTTCCAGCCTGTTGCCTTGGTCAATTTTTTATTCAAGCCATATAGTTTCCAATATCGGCTTGCTAGGCCTGTCGTAGCTTCAAATACCTTTTAATCTAACTTAAGACTAGGACAGGCACAACATCCAGTCCCCAGCTATTAATTCATCACTGTGAAAGGTTAAACCCATATTTCACCAATTATAAGTTTTCTGTCATGCCGGGAATCGAATCTGGGACCCTTAGCTCAATAGACAGACAAGCTACCAACTGATATAAGTGGTTGGATAGTGAAGTAGGTATATACAATATACTATATAAAAACAATATTTATTATAAATTTAAACTAATAAATCTATAAGCTGAAAAGAAAACTAGTAATCCTTTATACCTCTAGAATATAAAACGCTCCTCAATGATTATTATTATATTATTTATTATAATGTGGAATCAAATTATTTCCTGTGCTTTTAAGAAACAATCTCAAATTAACTACCATTTCTTGCTATATCTTATTACTACTTAAACACGAAGTTAATGAACTATTTGTTCCTAACTGAGAGGGATCTGGGAAAGACACAGTGATAAATCACAGATGGCAATTGGCAGCCTCCCTCGTGTCGAGTGCACTCGGCCGAGATTCGAACGGTCGACCTCCCAGACTCCTTCAATGCCAGTCTGTCGTCAGTTTGACAGTACCCCTTAAGGTGCAAGCTAAGGGCTGTGATTTTTGCAGTATTTTATAGCAAAACTTTTTATTGGCCAAAATAAATATAATATTGCTCCAGTAGAAACATATAAAAATAAAAAGCTGTCGATAAATTCCAGGACACCCTTGACAAATTTTCAAGAACTGTTAAGGTCAGCATGTGAATAAAATTAAACTCTATGCTTATACTGGAGAATCATTTGATTTATTTTGACCCAAATTATTCTTTGATATAAAAACTGCAAAAATACTGGCCATGTTTTTCAAAAATACCTTAGCATGATATCGAGTTGTACTTTCAGTCGTTTTCTTTCACTAACCGAACAAAAGTGTGTCATGATCTGACGTTTAAACGTTTTGCCAGATGTTTGCGACGTACTAACTTCCTAATTGATAGGATATAGTTCGTATTTATCTGAGGATCTCTCGCACAGCTCACGCTTACACTTTCATGAATAGTTTAAATAGTGTTAGGTGTGTAAGAATGTTCATTGGATGAAAATAATAAACGTAATTTTTTAATCTTTGTTTATATGTACAACGTTAATAATCTAAGAGGCAATTTAACCTATTCTTGCATTCACTGTGACATGATGTCACCCACTGGTTTGATACTGACGTATGTGTTGTCACTGTTTTAAATAGGTTTGGAATGCTTTAATTTAGAGTATACACATAGCCTAAATAGATTAAATAGCTTGTACACACAACCCAAAGAGTCGAAATAACTTGAGCTGAATCGTGGATGTGAAATATATGAGATATGACTTTATATATACATATAACTGATTCTCTGGCCAACTCGAAAGTTCTTGTCCAACAAAATGTACAGGCTTGCCATTCAAACCTGTCCTGGGACCACTCCATTTTATCCCTAAACGGAGACCTAGTCTCCTTCAAATCCATTTTCAAATTATACTTCCATTAAATATTGGCCTACAAAGTGGTAATATTTATTTAGCCCTACTAAACTTTTGTGTAGACATATATATATATATATATATATATATATATATATATTTCTAAGCATACATATTATTTGAGGCTATTACTACTAAGTGTTTTAATTGGTTAATATAGAAAGGTAAGAGATTTATTCTAGATACAAAAAAAATTATAATTTCAATTGTATTCGAAAGCTTACTATAATATGCCACCTCTCCTCAAAATAACAAACGAATTAAATTGCTTTTCTAAACCACTTCTACAATTTGTGATCAATGACCCATAAAAACATTAGTCAGGCAAATTTAAAAATATAATTTGCTCTAGTGGGGAATGAAAGACAAACCTCTAAGCTTTTAGGCAGCCGATATAATTAAATTCTAGTACCTCTCAATTATTTCAGTACCTCTATGAATTTATATTTACTGACTTTGGGATGAATTTGTCCAAACTAAGTCTAACTTTTCAAAACTGATAGTTTATTAGTAATAATAGTAATGTTCGGTAGAAATTAAACTATTATTATTTAGTACCGAACTGCACACAAACTTAATTTATATTAAAAAGGAGGGATTATTATTACTATTATTATTATTATTATTATTATTATTATTATTATTATTATTATTTCATACGACACGCTATTTGCATATTTACAAAAATTATGTAAAGATTATAAAGGTAGAATTTAAAGGAAGTGTATGTAGATTTGTAAGAAGTGTGGGAAGCTTTTTAGGAAACTAAACATCCAGCTGGGACTATAACCCCAGTCTTCTCTTATCTGGAAAACTATACCGGACGTCTTAGTCCATGAACCCACTGATTTGGGTCACAATGTCTACCAACCCTTTAATCTGGGTAGTAATGAAGAGCATCAGCTTGGAGAAGGAGTGTGGAATATTCACTGTGGTATCACATGAGGAAAAACACACCCCGGCCAAGATTCAAACCTTGACCTCCTATTCACTGAACAGTAGCGAAACCCACTTTGGTGGCCACATGGTCTACCGCGCTACTCTCGCAGTAGACTAGATTGCCGATGATGGGGAAATCGAGGTTCAAATCTAGGTCGGATCTACTAAGGGTGGTTTTCCCAAGATGATTTCCCACTCTCCCTCTACGCAAATTCTGGTACACTTCTTCTAAATCCAACCTTACTATTCCTAAAACCATTAGTGTAGTTAGTACATAAGTGTATAACCCGCACATGTAGTAAGACGCGGTGCAAAAAAAATATTCAAATTATCAATTTCAAATATAATAGTTCATTCTTCGCGGCTGACAAATATCAAGTTTAATGGATATCCTAACTACACTCAATGCATAACATTTAAGAAATTCAAGTTAAATCAAATTTACGCGATGTGTACTCATTCTTCACTATAAACGCTATCATAGAGAAAAATGTATTTCAACTTCTAGCGCGCCATGTGCGCTATTCGCTATGCGATATGCAAGAAACAAACCCAGACTTACCTTTAAACAAATTACACTTATACTAAATCCTACCTTCCTCATTCCTACCCCATTTGTTTATAGTATAAGACGAGGATTAAGTAAAAGATAAAAAAAAAAATACTGATCGCTAAATATTTCAATAATGTATAAGTAAATAAATTAGTATCGCCACTGAAATGAAATAATATTCTCTTTAAACATCTCTTAGATTTTTTTAAAATATTTAGTTTTTAGGATTTGTCGTTTTTCTACTAAGCTCCTCCAGCTTGTCGCCCCCACCTCCTGGAAACTTCAATTTACATTTTTTAACAGCTTGAGGCGATGTCCCACCAAACAAATATTTGAAACCTAAATTATTCATTCTCCATTAAATATTTAATTGGAATAGTAAAATCCACTTATTATTCTTCAGGAAAGAGAATATTATTTACAGTCTAGAAGACTTTTTTTTTCCCTCCCACGAATTAAAGAAATAATTACATTTGTAAAAACATTCAAAACATTTAAGAGCAGAATTATCCTTCGTCCTCAATATATTAACTGCTTGCTTTTTAATTTAGTTGTGTCCTTCTCAAACCTATCTTAGGTGACCGAGGGGCTAGAATAAATTGACAATTAGTAGTCTAAGGCGGGGTTCGCAAACTCATAACCCGTGGGCCATATCCGGGCCGCGACACATACTATTTGACAAGCCCCTTGCCTGCAACACTTGCATTACTACCAGGCCCACAACAGTCATGTATGCAAAAAAAAGTTTCAAGTTTGATTCTTGAGTCAAGGCAAGAGTTCAGTGACCATTTCATTGTTTTTCTGATAATTTTAATCCTCTCTTTGTTACTGAGATATATTATTTTGTAGGGTGAAAATCAGGTATCATAATTGATTGACCTATTTTAACAAACACAAATCTCCCTCTTTCGGCAACAGCTAACAATCTTCTCATTGTAACTTGGTAACGTTATTTTTATTAGTGTTTTCTTGGACCTTACAGTACGTCCAAGCCACAACGGGATCAAGTGATTCAGTAAATAATGGATAAAAAAACCTGTCATTTTAAGTACATAATTTTGAATAACAAAAAACATTTAGAATTATTTCAACCAGTATACTTTTCAATCATCTTAAATACTTAATTTTGTGAATATTTATTCAAATACAAAAATAAATACTGCCACGAATATTTTGTCGACCCACATAAATATTTGGTAAAATATAAGTTTTAACATTTTATATCCATAAAATAGTTAATATGGATCCATTTCGGTGGGCACGCCGGGTAAACTTCAGGTTCATCTGATCTGGCTATCCGATGACTTGGAGGTCGGAGTTTGCACTCCACCCGGGGTGGTTTTACCTCATTTGTTTCTAGCCCTTACTCCAGAAAAATATGTCTTCATCTTCATCCCCTTGGCCCCTGTGCAGAAGGGCAATAAGAAGCACCGCAACAACAAAAACTAAGCCAATATATTTCTGGGCCATCGACTGATTTCAGTTTAAAACCACTGGTCTAAGGTATCCTGATTCGATTCCGACTGGCAAAACAGAGTTATTTGCAATTTGTATCTGGTTCCTTCTACTATATAATTAGTACATCCTTAGTGGCTAGAGCTGTGGAACCTTAGGCTCACTAATATAGATTAAGTTAGTTTGTAAGGCGTGTGCTGGTGTAGACACTATGTATGAGTCCATGTTAAATACAATGAAATAGATTTTGTAAATAAGTAAATAAGTAATAACATAGAGGAAAGACAAAAAACCAATAAGGAGATAATCCAATAACAACAGTTATTCAGTGGAGAGGCTACAGTAAACAAACAATAAGTAATTAGCTATAAGGGTGCAGAAGATAATAATAATAATAATAATAATAAGTAATAATAATAACAAAAATTAATATTTTTAAAACAAGTAATATGTCGGATACAAAACAGCTTAAGGCTGGAATACACTTTAGTTTTTTTTCATCCGTTTGGCCCGTCGTGTCAAACCGATCGGGTCAAACCGATGTAAAACCCATCTGTTCGACTGGCGTGCCAAATTATCTGCGGAGGATTTTTAAAAAAACCGTTGGCTATGCACGATGTTGAACTAAACGGTCGATGTGTGGCTGCATCAGTTGGCACGACGGTTTATTTCTCAGTTGTTTCGAATACCTCTGCCTTGATTTTCATTTGGAATTTAATTTCAGGGTCACGCCATAAAGTGTTTAAATTATCGGGAACCTAATGTAAACTTTTTTGTTTAAACACCGCATCTTATTACCCGTTCGGGTTGTATGCTTATGTACTAATTAAACTAATGGGTTAAAGGTGAGGTAGGTGTAATTTAGAGTAAATGCACCCGCATTTGCGTGGAAACCTGTGAGAAACCATTTAGGGAAAACCACACCCTCAGTGCACCCAACCGGGATTGAACCCCGAATCCATTGCAATGTTTAGGAAGGAAATGATAAACCATAACCTAGAACCAATCATAAAAATGTACTCGGCTCTTCACAAAGCAATATGGCCCGCAGATGTTAAACTGTATACGCTTGATTCGCAAACACACACACACAAAATTGACAGAATGTTTGCGTGTTTTTTTTTTGTTTTTTTTGTGCGTGTGTGTTTTAGCATTTTATATGATTGATTGTGCGCTTTTTTGTGACAAAAAGAAGTGCTGTTAACGAAAGAAAGAGGACCCATTTTGTTGGGCACGCGGAATAATCGTAAATCTAGTCTGGTCAGGTTTACAGGTAATGGGGGTTGGGGTGGGGGGGAGAGGGGGCTGATGTTCATGTCCCAGCTGAATGTACTTAGAGTGGTTTTTTTTCCTTAAATTGTTCCCCACTCTCCCTCAACTCAAATACGGCTACATTTCTTCTAAAGACTACCCTCCTATCTGCTTCAGTGGCCGAATGATCTAAGACGTTATTCTCGTGTTGGACTGGCCTGCTGATGACAGGGAGATCGGAGCTCGAATCCCAGTCGGGTCCACTAAACGTGGTTTTCCCTATAAATGAATTCCCAAACTCATTCCCCACAAATGCGGGTACATTACCTCTAGAATGCTTCCATCCTCGTCATCTCTACCCCATTAGAATAATTGGCATATATGTGTAATAACCTGAACAGGTAGCTTAACGCGGTGATTAAAAAACTACCTTCATCATCCCTACATCGTGAATGTAATTTAAAATGTAGATAGTCCTAAAGGATAGTAAAACACAATGAAATCAAAAGATAGTATTAGTTTATATATGTTCGAAAACATTAAGCAAACCAATTAAACCCAGTTCCTTTTGGGGCTTAATGAATTTTAATATTCACTCAATTTTTAGTAAATTAAATTAAAATAAATAAAAACTTGTTTTCATAGATTTAATTACTCGCTAATTCAAATTAGCAAATACGAAATAAAAAATAGCTCATTCAAAAGCCAAACACTTATAAATGTTTCCAGTTGTGTGAAAAAACGAGATCGATTAATTGACAATTTATAATTACTGCAATGAATAAATTAATATTATATTAGTTGATCATATATTTTGTTACAGAACACAATAGCTTTAAATAGTTCGAATGAAGCAGTAAATGGGACAAAGGACCGGCTCAGCTTGGAAAACAATACTCTTGCAAAAATGTGTTATTAACTTAGTACTAAAGCAAATAGCCGAAGAGGAATTCACCATCTAGATATCATATTCAGAAAATTTTAAAATGTAAATTGAAAAATGATACCCGGACACGGGTTCGATTCCCGTGTCCATGTGTCATTTTACAATTTTCAGAATTAGTACTAAATATTGAAAATGATATTGCTTGCCAGCCACTTTGGTGACCTCATAATCTACTCTCGCAATAGACTAGACTGATGATGAAGAGGAGATCTAGATTCGAATCTCGGTCGGGTGTACTGAGGGTGGTTTTTTCAAAATGGCTTTCCATTCTCCCTCCAAGCAAATTTGGGTACACTTTCTATAAAATATAACCTATAGCAGCATTCCTAAAACCATTAGCGTAATAGGTACACAAGCGTATAATCCAAACGGATATTACGACGTGGAGCTAAAAAAAATATATATATAGATATATATAATACGGGAAAATTCCAAAAAGTTAAAAATTTTAATTTTTAACCCCCGAAGAAAATTCAAAATGGTGGAGCAACTTTAAAGTCGGTACGGAACTTTTTTTGGAGGTCTCTTGTAGCTAAACGGTAAGACCTATCAAAAAACGGATCGCACCAGCTGCTACGGATTTGGCGAGATCCACAAGTTTGTTCCTATTACTGTTTGCCATATCAGCCATCGGTTATACCTTAGATAGAGCTAGATTTTTTTTATTTTAGGTAAATTTTGCACATTTTCCACACATTTTTTAATTTTTCGACTCACTTATGGGACAGCTAGAATCATAAAATTTGGCAGGCATATTGGCACATCCATTTGCCTTAATTGTGCCAAATTTTATGATTTTAAATTCCCTATAATTATGGATAAACTAAAATAATGTGTGAAAAATACAATACAATACCGGTAACTTTAAGTTGATACGTTCAAAATAACGCTGGAATTATATTAGTTTGCATCCACTTGCAAAAAAAAACTCTATGGGGGTTTCAGGGCGGAGCCCCCAACGAGCAAAGCGAGTACAGTATATATTTATAGCCGGAATTGTACCAGTAAACTGCCTCAATCTCCTCACTATCCACTCGACCGACCACACACAAACTAATATGATGAACGAATGTATGTTTAAAAGCTTTGATAGACCGTCTCTCCCCAAGGAGAGCTCCTAACCACCAGACGACACACTTGCGACTGAGTTGTGTTTCATAAAACAGACACAAGTTTTAGTTTTGTTAACAAAACAGACATTTTGTTTCTACCAAGCCGACTGAAAACAAGTCGCACTTTTGTTTTAGTTTCTGTTACTATCCACTACACGGACAGTACAGCTGTTTAGGTGAGTTGCGGCCTAATCTTGAAATCGTGTACGAGTTGCGGCCCACTCACTTGAGAGAAAGATATAAGTTGCGTCCATCTGATGATCAGTGTGATTTATATCATGATGTATTAAATTCCAGATAGAAACTAACATCGTCTCATGACGACATCCCTCGTGATATACAAATTTCCTCAGTTCTGTGTTTGGCGATAATTTGAAGGTTTGTCAGGTCAGGTTAGGTTAGGCTAGGTCAACAGCCCGGGCTGCAATTTTTACGCGGTTCTTAAAATGTGGGGCCACAATTCACCTGTCTCTCTAGTGGTAAACAACGCGTGCGGCTGTAGCTCACCTTCAACCCAGTATAGTAATGTATTCCAACAGTGACTTGTTTATCATTGGTGTCATAATTTAGTATCTACAGAAGAAAGAACGATGTAGGACAGGGTATTGGGTGCGACGTGCTGCGAAAAAATTATGGAACGGAGGAAATGATGTGCGACCTGAGAAATGATGACATAGGGACATGGAGAAATGCGATCTTGTTTTCACAATTCTGTCCGAATGTCTACAACCAATTTTAAGACTAGCCTTAACAAAGCACATGCCACTTTGTAGAACAATTTAGATAGAGGAAGGGTTTTGCACAACTATTGCTGTGGTGTTTCCACTAGGCAATCTCTATTTAACAGAAACTAGACAAAATTCGGAAACGTTTTGATATCTTCCACCTCGGGTCGGGATTTCCAGTTGTTGAGGAAAACAATCGCTGACGATTCGAAGTCTACAAAATGTTCCTGTTTTCGTAAACTCAAGTTTCACTTTCACCGAGCTCAACACAGTTTCTGTTTTGTTTCAGTTTTGTTGGTCTAGATAGAGAATCACCTTTGGAAATTAATACAGCTCGAGCTAGGCGTTGCACCAAAGGAAATCTTCAGAGCTAGCTTCGAGCTTACTTGGGAAATTCTTAGCTGGGAAATTTCTCAGCGGCCACACTGGGCTACTAACTAGCTCAGAGCCGAGGGTTTGAAAGTTTACTCTCGTGGTCAGTTCCCCTGCAAACATGGAAGGTGAAAGACAGCAAGACAATAAGAGAACAATTCCTCTTCAAGTGATCTCAAATGGCGTGCACACCTGACACTGGCTTGGAACCTGCTCCAAATAAGAATCCTCTATTTTAGATTGGTAGGATATTTACGAACATCGATTCTTTATCATCGATTAATCGTTTTTTTAGATCGATTTAAAGTATTCACGAATCGATTCTTTCTCTCGAAAACTCAAAAGGAAACTAAACATAAACACAGGAATACTTTATTGGCTGTAGGAAATGTTTGATTGATTTAGCATTTAACATTTTGAAAACAATTTTGCAATACTAGACCACAAATTAGTACATCAATTACTATCTGATACTGATTAAAAGGTAACCGCTTAAGTGACTGAACGGTCTAAGACATCAATCTCGTGTTATACTGGCCTGCTGATGACGGGAATATTGATTCCCGGTTGGGTCTACTGAAGGAGTATTTTCCTCAATGGTTTCCCACTATCCTTCCATTCAAATGCGGGTGTATTACTTATAAAACAAACAGACCCGTGGTGTAATGATCAGCGAACCTGGCTACGAGCCTAAGGGTCTTGGGCTCGATTCCCGACTGGTACCTTTGGTGTTTTTCCAGATTCCAGAAAGGAAAATTACCCCAAAGGCCACCAGGGTTTGCTTGGTTAGGTTTAAGTGGTTCCGCTGGTTCCACTCCCTCATACTCACTATCACCATCACCTCATCTCATCGGGACATGTATGGAGCCTCCACGGAAAGGATGTACGATTAGTACATTCGGGCGTCCCTTGGACGACGGTACGATAGTACTGGGTAAGCTTTCCACAAATTGGACTACAAGGGGTGTAGTCCAGACGCGCAATATTATTATTATCTCTAAAACGCTTGCTTCCTCATCCTTACCCCATAAAATAATTATGATATATTCGTATAACCTAAAGAGGTAGTAACACGCAATAATAAAAAATAAATTAAAGGTATGTTGATGGTTGGCCAACACTTAAGTATTCACTAATATGACAATTATTTAAAATGGCCTTATAAAGACATAAAATGAAAGATAAAGGTATCCTATGGAGGAGCTTTACGAACCGTAAATTGGTGTACCAGCTCTTGTTTTATAATGAGATGACAATAAATGGATGAAGGGTCCAGCTTCTTCTTTTCTTCTATGGATCTGTCCCATGACAAATATCAACTGGACGTCTCCTGTTTTCCTCGGTCCTAGGCGTCTTCTTTCATCCTTCTTTAGCGTCTTCCTTCTTTGATATATGTTGACATTCCAAACCTTACTGCTCTTCTTAGTTTCCCCTCTTTCTTTACCATCCATGATCTTCTTCATTAAACAATCCCCACGTAGTGTGTGGCCCAATCCCCATCAGACTACTCTACTCTCCTACCCTCCTCAAACATTATTTATACTGTAATAATAATAATAATAATAATAGTTTACTATTGGCTGCCACCATTTGATTAAACAAGACATTATATAACAATACATATAAAATATTTAATGGATTCAATCTAAGGCTATTTTTTTGAAAAATACATGCCCCTTAGTAGTGTAAATAAGGTTATTTTAACGATCCTCCCAAATCAACGCAAATTGAAATCAATTTTTTGCTTGAATCGATACAAAATCTCATGATCCAGATCGATCCATAGAATCGATTCAAGGCCTATGAATAAAGCATCCTTGGTTCCAAGCCTTTTCCTACACTTGTAAACTTTCATGTTACCACTTCCTGGGTGAACCCGATGAGTTTCGAACCGGTTCGGAACCACTAGGTTCTTACCATAATTACATTACAAGCTATTGGACACCAATGATATTGACGTTATGACTATATAGAGTTGTTTTTTTCAATTTAATTTGACAAATATATAATTCCATCAAACTAAAATGAAAAGAACGGATTCCAACTATTAGAAATATATTACCATATAATTTTATAATTGTATTAGTACAGCTCCGTGAACGCGCCGCCGAGAATTTCAAACGAACAACTCCAGAAGTGGAGCTGAACTGGTTCCGAGTCAATTTGGAACTCTGGTGTACACGCGGCTTCTCGTTTTATATACTTTTTCAATAAGAAGACAGTGAAATTGATACCAGTAAAACATTTTAACATTTTTTAAAAATAAGGCAAAATTGAAATTTAACCATTCAAAGACTTAAAAAAAAAAAAATTCAATGATCGCAATTTTTGCTGCTGCCAAGTGAAGAATACTGCAAACCGCACTTCATTGACATTTCTGATTCAAGCTTAAGCGTGTGCCTGATATTAGGTTTGATCACCCTGAAATGGGTACTTTAGGTGTGAGGGTAGGATACGCGAGCTAAAAGCAATATTTTCACTTTCCCTCGATCCCTCAGGGAAAGAATTATTAATATCGTCAAAAAAATTGGACTCGAGATTATGATAATTGTCGACATTTTCATGGCCCACTAAAACCGAGAAAGTGGTTTTCGCGATGCCGTCTGTCTGTCTGTCTGTCTGTGTATTTGTATCTTGGCCTAGAGCCCAAACCATTTACCAATTGGGCTAAAACTTGGTCTCTAGTGTTTTTATAAGGTTACCCCTAGATGTTTTTGGAATTATATATCTAGTCCTATTTAGGGGGGTTAAGTGAGGGGACAAGAATATATTTTTTCCTCAAAATTCGCTCTAGCAATTTTGATTAAATTTAGTATATTGGGACTTTCTAACATTATAAACAAAATGGCAACTCTCAATTTCCAATGAAAATGAAGTTGAGGGTATTTTCACGTTAGTGGAAATTTCCTATTTAGATCATAGCTACGCAACTATTTGAGATACTAAATAACTTCAATCCATCACTGTTTCCAGCCTGTGGCCTGGGTCAGTTTTTTATTCAAACCCCATATTCTCCATTCCTGGCTTGCTAGGCCTGTCATAGCTTCACATGCCTTATAATCTAACTTAGGTCTAGGACAGGCACAACATCCACTGTGAAAGGGTGAAACCACATTTCACCAATGATAAAAAAATGTATACAAAATAACTAACCATTGTAAAGTTATTGTAATGTTAAAAAAAAACATTGATTTAAAATAATTTTTTTATAAAACCAATAGTTTCCGAGCTATAACGAATGTATATATTTTTTTTAAATTATGGTCTGGGAAATGGAAATTTGATTGCTATGCTATTTGGTTGACAGATATGTTCTTCTTTTCTCAAAATGTTTCTGTAACAGTATTTATTATTACATTAATGTATTTTTGTGGAATGTGATGATCTTTTTTCAATCTTTTTTTTGTAAGACTGTAAATTATTTTGTTTTACACATCTTACTAGATTAAAGTAAGTAGCTCAAATTTTAGGTAAAGGATCAAGAAAGTCTAAGGGATGTACAGTACTATTTATTTTAGGTTTTTATAGAAAAAGTGCTTTTTTGCCAAAATTAATTAAATATTTCTTCAGTAGAAGCATAGCGTTTAACTTTCTTCACATGAGATATCAATAGCTGTTTAATATCAATCAAGGGTGTCCTGGAATTTGATGAAAACTTTTTCTCTTTATTTAAAAAGTTTCTCATCATATGTTAATATGCTCAGTCATGACAAATACTCCAGAACTTTTTAGATTACCATTGGTAGAAAATTAAACTCTATGTTTCTACTGGAGAAATATTTTATTTATTTTGTTTAAAAGAATGTTAGCTATAAAAACGCCTAGTTAACAACCCACGAATAGATCTAGTAGATATAATATATTAACCTTTGTGTGATACATAATTTTGAGCTTGTCGCAAGCAAAGAACATCATTCACCCAACTTTGATGTGTATGTTGAAATCTGCCCCACTTTATTTTCAGTTGCAGTTTATATTCTTGTCAGGTTACTATAAAATATTGTCCTTTTTAAAAGTTGATAGAACCAAATCATAGAGGGCTTTAATCAGGTGAGGCTGGCTGCTATGATATGCCCCTCCATCATAAGTGACATTTCTATCAACGGTTGAAACTAGAACTAATATTCTAGCACTACATTGTCACCAGATTTATTTTTAAACTACCACTTCCAAATTCAAAATATTTTTTAAATACATTTGTATGGCTGCAATTTTTCTGGCCTATTTGATATATTGTAGCCTTAAAATAATATTCTGGGTTTTATGTTTTTACTTAGTAAGCACATCGTTGCATTCCCTGATTTAATATTTGTATGATTTTTTAATGGAATGCTGAGTAAAATAGTTTTGGTCAAGTTTGGTATTCAACATTAAGTTGATTTTGTAATGTATTTTTCCCTCGTTTACTCGAATGTTGTCGACCTCAGTGGTATTGTGGTAAAGTGCTCACCTAAGGACCCGATGTTTGTGGGTTCAAACTCAGTCGGGGTCGATGGATTTGTTTAAAGCTATAAAAAAAATCTGTAGCCCAACTTCCTTTGGAGAAGAAGTAAAGCTGTCGGCCCCATGTCTATTGTAGCTTGGGAAAGAACCCTGGAAGGCATGCGAAAATAACTTTCCTGGAAAAATTGGTTGGCCCTTCTCACTCTTGCTCATAGAAATTCTCGTGTGTTTATATAATCAGTCAGTTCAGAAAATACTCGTTAAATACCTCAAATAAATAAAAAATAATTACCCGAACGATATATCGGAATATTTCCATTAATAAGGTAGGGATTAGATTCGAAGCTTTATGTCAGTCGGTATTGTATTATTCTACTGAGCTAAGTGCTCCGGGTTTAAATACTGGCATGGCCGAAAAGTTTATCATTTGTGGGTTTCTCCTTTTCATAATGATGATTTAACGACCACGAGGTTGTGTATTGTTTATGTTCTAGATTTAAGTTAGTTTATAAGTCGGTTCAGAAAGTTCAAATAAGAATGTAGGGATTAGAAAAGTAGATTTAGAGGAAATGTATCCACGTTTGCATAGAAGGAAAATAGAAGAAACCATTTATATCTACACTGAACTTCTATGATCGAGAATGGAAGGGTCTACCAATTTTGGAGGGAAATATATTCTAACATACCTTCCAGGTTTATTTTACATGCCACAATCGACATGGAACCGACGGCATTACTTTCCCTCTGAAGGAATTTGCTCTACGGGAAAAATCCGTTAACCTCAGTTGGGTTTGAACCCACGAACATCGGGTCCTGAGACGAGCACTTTACCCCAAGACCACTGGGGTCGACTCTTTTCTTGTATGGATCGTTAAATAATTATTAAAATCTCCGGTCGGATAAACACTCCTGCGAGTTAAATAAGTTAAGCAGTTAAGTTTTACTATCCAGGTTGGAAGTTTTACGCTTGCATATAGTTAGCTAGTAGGCCTATTATAAAGTTTAGTTACTGTTACTGTACTTTAACAGAACTCTTGAAATTATGTTTTAGTCACTATTATGACCTCGCCGTTTGTCATTGTGACGAAATAGTTCCAGGTAATTAAATAACTTGTCCAAGATTAGCTTATTACAAATTGAGAATTTGGGAACTTTTTTTATGTTCAAGCAATCTCATCATGAAATTAGTTTTTCACGTATTCATGGTTTTGGATGTGAAATTTTCTCTCTAAAATATTCCCTCCTCCTACCCCTTCTAATCCTCCACCACAACCATCACCCAGAACAGGGCCTAACACCTAACTTTGGTAGATATTACAGATCAAACCAAATGTCGCATAGGGGTGAAGTTTTCTGTGTTCAACTTTTAAGAAATAGGAGAATTGAGACAAGTTAAACCATCTGACCCCATTTTAAGCAATTTTTAAAAATTGAAAAATATTTATCTAAAAATTAAATAAAAACTATTAAACCTAGCCCAAATTTAGTGTTGTCACGTTAAGAATATAGAAAACCATACTTCAGTACGTTTGCTGGTTCAAGTGTAATCTTATTTATAATATCCCGGTTAATTGGGAATGGGCTCAGCCCCTCGATGGCCTGCGTTAATGGACGCGTGGACTAAGCCATCAGGCTCGTCTAGTTTTCAAAAGATGGAAAATAATTTTAGTACCGATATATATGCGTGCACTGGGTTACGTAACGAGGAGGTTTGGGCTCGAATCCCGATTGAGTGTAACGAAGGTGGTTTAGTTTTAAATAAATTGTTTCATACTCTCTATCCTCACAAATGCGGGTATATTTCATCTGAATAATACATTCCTTGTCTCTTTTAGATCATCGTAATTAAATTTGGATAGGATGGAAAGGTAGTAAGATGAGGACAGAGATATAAATAAAGAAAATATTTTGGGGAATTCTACGTTATTTTAGCTTCCAAAATTGAGGGCCAGGAAGAAAATTCTTGTTGGAACTAGTACGCAGGTTTTTATTTACTTAGATCTTTGTAAACTCGATTGTAATAAAGATAGCTTAGTCATTTGTAAGACTCCTGTAGCTTACATCAAATGTGTTTTTAGCAGATAACAGTGAACCAATCATGTATCTCTATCTTCCCCAATAAAACAACGTGTCGGTGTGTATGTTTGTATGTCAGTAGCGTAGGATATCTGGAAACCTTTAGCTGATTGATATGTAGTTTATTTTATTTTGGTAAGCCTGCACCATATGCTAGAGATCCCATGTACTAGGGGAGTTCAGAAAGTGTGGTGATTCCCCGTTGCCTTCCAAACTGAATTTCTATGAGCGAGTGTGAAAGGGCCTACCAATTTTGTCTGGAAAGGTATTTTCTCATTCCAGGGTTCTTCTAAATACCACAATCGACACAGGACCAACGGCTTTACTTCCCCTCTGAAGGAAGTTGTGCTGTGGATTTTTATCGCTCAAGAAAAATCCGTCGTCCTCGGCTGGGCTTGAACCTCCTGTCAACGGGTCCTGAGGCCAGTACTTTACCCCAAGACAACTGAGGTCGAGTTTTATATCTTTATACATTATTTCATGATAAACCCTGAATAATCAGGATCAGATTTATGGTTAGCCATAAGAAACACGGACCTTAGGACCAGCACACTTTTTTTTAATGTGGATTATAAAATATCTTGCATTATGAACCAAGAGTTTTGAGAGCACAAAGTTTAAGATAAAGTTTTTATGTCAGTACGCGAACAAAAAATATTAATTACTACTGGTGTAAAATTACATCTTCGAGAATGATTGAATTGTTAGCGGTATTGCCTAGTTAGTGAATTTAAAGGGACAAGCTTTGCAAGTTGCAGCTCAAATCTCATAGTCTTTAAATTGATCAACCACAATTATTGGGTGCTGATCGCTCTCTCCCCTCACTATGATGGCTTAATAATTAGTAATTCACCCTAATGGGATGATTTGTTTTTACCATCTTTTCTTTCTTTATACGCACAATGGTTACGATACTACAGCACTGTTTACACACGTATACAAGATAAATTTATTTAAACTTAAATTAAATTTAAATTATTATTCTCTATACACGTAGGCTATTAGTCTACATATTTCCATACAAATTTATTCAAGTTATTTTCATGAATATCCCTAACACTTTTTTAACGTTTACCAAAAAGTACACCAATCAAAAAAACTTAAATATACAAATTAATATCTATGACGTACGATAATATTTTTGAATTATTTGAATAAAATGTTTTTCTTTCATATAAGTTAAAATTTCGCTTATTTATAGACTTATTGACTTGAGTGTGCTCCAAATGGTGGAGCTATTTTTTATACTAAGCCTACTTAAGGAAAAAGTGAGTCAGGGAGCACAAAAGGGGGAGGGGGTGCGGGAGGGATATTGAATCGATATTCTTAACAATTTATTCCGGGCATTAGTAAACTGTAGTGAAGAGAGGGCAATCGCAATCGAAATTATCAAAAACGAAAAAAGATTATTGGGAAAAAAAATTTAGAAACATGGAATGATTTACAAAGAAGTTAACATCATGAAAGCCAATAAAAAAATTTTCAAAAGCTTTATATAAAAGGTGCCGAAAGAAAAAAGAAAAAAAATCCTACCACATTCAATTCAAATTTTCTCGAACAGTTTTACATCTATTAAAGATATTTTCACTGGTATAGTTAGTTCATCACCAGCGTGCCTGACTGCCCAGGAGGCTGAACTTCGAATACCAGGCTGGTGTGTAGAGAATGCATTATTTTCTGGTAATGGTTTCACATCGTCCCTCGAGAAGAATTCTGCTTTGACTACTTTATTAACAATTTATTAATCTTGTGTGCTTGTAAACAAACTGGACGGCTTGTAAGACGCGTAGAGGATAAGTGTGGATCAAGTGACGAAGTAAATATATGAAGGTAGAGTGTGTGTGGATCAAAAGAAAGGGGTAGGCCACATAAGAAGTTGCTAAATGTGTGAAAAAGAGAAACATTAAGAGTTCTAAAAACAAAAGAGCATGCATGAATCGCTGTATGGATGTTGACGCGAAGGGAGTAAGCAAGGATAGGGAAGTGGATAAAGTTAGTGAGGATGTATTAAGTACAATTTGTTTTTTGAGCTATATTCACAGTTTCTTGCCTACCCCGCGAGGGAACGGCGTGAATAGGTGTATACGTATGTATGTAATATTATATATATTTGTTAACATTCTGGTTTAGTAACTTGAATTATATCCAAACCATTTTTAAAAAGATTTGGCTAACATTAAAAAATGTATAAGCATTCGTCAAGAGAGGAACTGGTAAACCATTTGTTTGAAGAAACACATCCAGATCATTTGGCAGGTACCGAACCAGTGTCTTTCAAATAAAAGAGCCACGTACTGTAACCGCAAATCTAGCAGGCCCTTGAAATTGGCAGCACCCATGATGGAACAAATTATAAGACTCATGCCAAAATTTAGTGCCTAATTTGTGGCACAATAATATTCCACTCCCATAATATGTGTCGCCATAGTCTTTAATAAACACCTACAAAAATTGGGTGCTGCTGGAAATACCCATAACGGCACAAATAGGACCTATAAGGATATTTTGTACTGAATTTGTGCCACAAGAATATCCTATTCCCATAATTTGTGCTACCATAGTGTTCATCAAAACACCTCACCCATCACCCTGGGCACGGGATGACTCGTGGTAAGAGCACTAGCGTATTAAGACAAAGGTACCGGGTTCAATTCCCGTATCCAGCTTTTATTTTTCAATTTAAAGCATAGGATATTTAGATACTGCTATAAACGTACTTAGCAACTGTAATAGTTTGGTTATTTAATCCATAATTATACTCATTAATTCAACTACAACCTTGTGCGTACAACCCGAACGAGTAATGAGACTCGGTAATGATAATAATAATAATAATAATAATAATAATAATAATAATAATAACTACAACCTTATTCTACATACAACTATTCTTGAGCAAGAAATAACAGATAAATAGGAAATATAACACTTCTGTAGACTAGACACAAGAAGATCTAAAGCAGGAAGTCTAAAGCAGAAGGTCTAAAGCAGGAAGTCTAAAGCAGAAGGTCTAAAGCAGGAAGTCTAAAGCAGGAAGTTTAAAGCAGGAAGTCTAAAGCAGAAGGTCTAAAGCAGGAAGTCTAAAGCAGGAAGTCTAAAGCAGTAGGTCTAAAGCCTTTTACACTCAGGCCTCACTTGAATGTTGAGTGTAGTGGTCAAGCCTAACTATCAAAATACATTTCAAAGACACTATTATGATGTTATTAAAATAAAATAAAAGTATAAAATATATTTATGGATTACAATATCTTCTGATAATTTTTTTGTAAAAATTGTTAACCACGTATAAAATATAATTAAATCTTTAAGAGCTACTCAGAAAACATTAATTTCTCTATGTCTTTATATGTTAGTGATGTGAATACTAATTTACAACGGCTTTAGATATCATTCATAAAATATATATAATAAATTTTCCTATTGCAGAGATAGTTTATATCAGCTTTTATAGATGTGAAATTTGTAGCTGACAGTTGATTTATGTAGTTTTGATAGCTGTTAATGCTACTGAACCCCTTTCATGCATATACATAGTATATTTAAACAGAATGATCGTCATTATTTTTTCACTTGTCAAAGCAAAGCATGTATCTATTTATTTTAGTCAAGCAGAACTTAAAGTCGGAGAAATATAACAAATTATTCAAAGATTTAACGATGGTGTGCCTCACTTGAAATCGCCTCGTGCCTCACCTGTGAGGCAAGTCTAACAGTTTGTTCTAGAGCAGTACTTTGAAATACCCTAATTTAAGTGATGATTTACCCTAAACAAGGCCGTAGTGCTATCAAAGGGAAATTTGGATTGTCCCCTTTTATTGTGTTATAATTTAACAGTCTGGGCTCTGGAAGCTATAATTATATGTAAGTAACTAAAGATAAGAAGCGAACCCTAAATAATATGTTGACACCAACTAAATCTATCTCTAATTTAATTTAATGAGAATACAACACAGTGAGATAGGACAAGAGTTATATTTCAAGTTGAGAATATCACACTTGTTAAGATGACTCATGACCACTACATAGCCTGATAAACCAAACAATATAATCAGGGGCATCACACGAAATATATTTGAGGGGGGTGGGGGGGTAGACAGTGAATTTCCCAAATATAGGCTTTCTAATACTAGAAAAATTCCCGGATGACAAGGGCAACGTTGAGAACCCTATTGTTCTTTAGACCACATACGGTCTTTTGAGGGTTTCGGTGAGGCCTTCTCGCATACTTTGTAAGCTACGTATTTTTATTGTTTGTAAATTATACATCCTAAAACAGTATGTGTTCTAGTTGATTGAATTTAAAAAAATATTCACTAGGCCTAATGTTAGAAAATTAACCGTTCTAATCAATCTATCTATCTATTTATCTATGGTTGATGTACGATCATATTTTGTCAAAATTTACTATAATATGGCCTAGTGAGGAGTCCATAAAGTTATATACAGCCTTCCTATGCCCCACCCCTGGATTTAGACAAACACTCAAAGACAGATGTCTCGTCATCATAATGCTTGGCGGGAAAAGAATAGCTGTACCGGTCTTCGAGCGAGGGGTGAGCTGTACAGCGAGGCCTTGCAACGTTTTTAGGTGTTCTAGTGAGAACTATAGGAGCACAAATTATGAGAATAGGCACTACATGTTGGTATAGGCCCCATAGGGTGTGCCAGCAGCACCCACTATTTGCAGGTGTTTCCTCGAAAACTACAGCGGCACAAATTATGGGAGTTGGATATTCTTGTGACATAAAACTCAGCACTAAATATTGACAAAGGTTTAATAATTGGTGCCACTATGGGTGCTGCCAACTTCACGGACCCTCAGCTAGCTCGTCTCGAATTAAAACTTTCAAGTGTACTTACACAAACTCCCATAAATTAGTCCGTTACGTCAAAAATAATAAAGTACACACATAGAAACGGATTAACCTGAGGATCCCGTTTATTTTACGGTTGAAAAATATTTTAGTAGGTGCAAAAGTGATTTAATTAGTCGATAATATAAATTAATTAAAATATCAGTGGTTAAAAAATTAAAAGGAACACAAACAGGGATTACCTTACTAGCCCTAATGGGAGAATTGTTCTATTTAAAATTTAAAAAATAGGATTACTTAGTTAATTAGATGATGAGGTTATGTTTTGTGTGCACAACATCCTACTACCCATCCTGATCTGTATTTAATTACTCTAGTGGGATATGGATGAGGAAAGTTTTGCGTCGAAAGAAAGTGAGAAACCATTTATTAAATAAACTCGTAAATACACCCAGATGGAACTCAAACTCTGACCTCTCCATCACCGTAAAACAAAACTATACGAGAATGACGTATAGTCTGCCTGACCACCGATGCGGGTAGTATAAAGAATAGCAAACGCATGTGAACAGCTTCTATAACAGCTGTTACAAGGAAATGGGAAACGTCTAAAGCGGTAAAGGAGAATATGGAATATGAGTAGTAGGAGAGGGGAATCCCCCCTCATATCTCAACTCAGATTGGTCGCTAAGCCTCACATGAATCGGAAAACCTACCTTGAAAAATGATTAGCCTTTAGTTAATTCCCGTGTCGTGCAGTGAAAGGAAGTTGAAATACCAACAAAGAATACTGTGGATTCGTTAGGTCACGTGAAGTTGACATGTAAGGGTTCCTATTGAAATATTTCTCATTTTCCTGTCTCCGGATATTCTTTTCATCTCAATTGGAAAAAAGAAAAGTATTTGTACAGTCAGGTTATGATTGGCCGCATGGTCTAAGGCACTAATCTTGCAATATCACTGCAGATGGCGGAGATATTGACGTTCGAATCTCAGTTGGATGTACTGAGTTTTTTCTCCCAAAATGATTTTCCATTTCCCATCCATGCAATTTTGGGTACACTTTCTTTGAATACAACCTTCCTAATTAATAAAATAACTACCCGCCTTGGTGGCGTAGTTGGCTAACGCGCCAGTCGTGTTGAGCTCGACTGCCGAGGACGGGGAGATCGAGGTTAGAATCTCGGTCGGGTGAACTGGGGGTGGTTTTTCCTAAATGGTTTTCCACTCTCCCTCCACGCAAATGCGGGTTCACTGCCTCTTAATTCAACCTTCCCAATTCCTAATCCATTAGTGTAATTAGTACTTAAGCGTATAACCCGAACGAGTAGTAAAACGGTGCTAAAACATTCAATTTTTTTAAAACCAAACAATGTGTCTCACTACCCGCCCGGGATACATGAATGCGTAGCTTCAATAATATGCTAAGAATGAGAAAAATTGAATATAGAGGAAGAGTACCCACATTCGAGTGGAGGGAGGATGGAAAACAATTTGGTAAAAACAGCGCTAAGTCCACTCGATCCTAATTCGAGCTTCAATCTCCCCGTTATCAGCAGTTTAGTCTATTGCGAGAGTGACGCCTTACACCATTCTACCACCGGAGCGTGTACAATTAAAAGATTGTTAGAAAACAAATGTAAGTTGGACAATAATTATGACAATAGGTTACTATATTGATTGATACTACGGCTTTAAGGATTTACGACACCGGCCAGTAGTTCACATACGTAAGACAAACACCTTCACGTTTGTACTTAGAGAATTTGATTTAATATCCTTTCGAACTACCATTTAAGTTTCTTCCGATGACATTAGTTTAGTCTTTATTTATTTATATTTTATTATTTTAATATTAAATTTAATTATTGTTTACTTAATTAAATATTTCTATTAATTCATTATTATTTTATATAATTATCACATTTTTCTGTCTACCGCCCTTTTATCAATAATTATTTTTTGTATGGGTGGTACAGTTTGCTCTCTTGTGTTTTTGCGCTCATTTTATTTTTAGTTCACAAAGGGTTTTTCTCAAAGGACACCCCCGCGGCTCAACTTTTAAGTCTCTTTTTGTGTTTTGCACTTTCTTTCGTTAAATGAAGTAAACCCCGTACTCATCCTAACTTCTGTAAGTGTGCGTCTGACCATAATCCACCAAGATCATCTCAAGGTAGGCCTACGTGGGTTACTGCTTCACCTGATCTTCAGCAGCAGGTAGGATCCCACCTAATATGTCTACTTACGCACACATTAAAATAATTAATTACCTCTCTCAATTAAAATAAAATCAACATTACAGCTTTCGATTTATGCAAAACTGAATTTAGTGACTGCTTTACAATGAAAGGCCAATTATTTTTACTTTATCGTGACACCTTAGAAAGAGGAAGTATTGTGATCATTAAAAAATCCAATTAGGGATTTTAATAGATATTGACGTTTCATGAACCCCTGCATAAAAATAAAACATTTTCTTCTGTCGTTTACTGAGTTTAGAACCTAAACAATTCTGCCGATCATGCAATAAACTTGGTATCTAGGGCTTTCATAAGGTTCCTTAGAGGGTTTTTTGGGACTATCCATCCAACCCTAAAATTAAGGGTAATTTACTTATTAGTGAAAAGAAAAACAAATCGATCTTCTCAAAATTGGCTCTAACATTTTGATAAAAAATTCGTATCTAGGCACGGTTTAACATTAAAAATAAAATGGTGCATCTTATTTTCCCATGAAAATGACCTGGCGAGTAATTTACACCGCCGGGAATGTACAATTTTGATCATATATTTTAGACACTCATTAAAATAATAGATAGCTTCAAATCTCAAAGTCAAGGCCGTAGCCAGGGGGGTTGTGGGTTCAAACCCCCCGATATTGTATGAACAAAATATATAGCTTTATTTATGGGTCAAACAATATCAAAATTAAGATACAAGTACAAATTAAGGGGTTGTGTAACCATAAAAAAACACTTCAGAGATCTTCTAGGGGTGTTTAATATTAATAAATTGTCCTAGCCTTCGGCAGTTATGGTCTTATTTTGCCAAAAAACACTTCAGATAGCTTCTAGAGTTGTTTAATATTTAGAATTTTTCATAGCCTTCGGCAGTTGGGGGTTATATTGACATAAAAAAACACTTTAATTAGCTTCTAGAGTTGTTTAGTATTTAGAAATATTCCTAGCCTTCGGGAGTTAGGGGGCTATGTTGCCATAAAAACACTTCAGATAACTTCTAAAACTGTTTATCATTTAGAATTTTTTTTTCCTAGCTTCCGGCTTCCAACAACCCCACCCCCCCACCCCCTTGAAATTATTGGCTGGCTACGGCCTTGCGCAAAGTTGTAGGATTCTTAAAAATAAACAGCTTTTATTTAAAAGAATACATGCATACATACCTAATCACGCTATTCCCTTATGGGTTAGGCAAGAAACTATGAATATAGCTAGAACAAACTTAGTGTTTAATCCATCCTCACTAACTTCCTCCACACTTCCCTATCTTTACATACTTCCTTCCCTTCAACAATATCCATATACCGAGTCATACATTCTCTTTTATTCTTAAAACTATTAATGTTTCTCTTTTTCCCATATTTATCTACGACATTTAACCACGTCTTACATGGCCTACCACTTCCTTTTGATCCACACACTCTACCTTCATATATTTGTTTCGTCACTCGATCCACACTCATCCTCTCAACATGCCCAAACCAACGTAAGACACTTCTTACACATTGATCTATTGGATTCACTTTCAAACCACACTCCTTCAGCACCCATTCATTACTGACTCTGTCCATACGAGTTTTCCCACATACATTTCTTAGATATCTCATTCTAACTGCATTCACCCTGCTCTTGTGTTTCTCCTGACAAACCCTCACTTCACATCCATAAAACAACGTTGGCGTTAACACAGTTTCATATACTGCAATATTTGCCTCTTTCGATACGACTTCATTCTTTGCAATATTCCACATACATCCAACTACTCTCCGAGATGCATTCACACGTCTGTCGATTTCACCATCTATACTTACATTTTTACAGAACATCTGCCAAAATACACAAAATCATTCACTTGTCCTAACAGTTTTCCATTTATATTAAGTTGATGATCATTTTCTGATCCGTCCTTATCAAAAACCAATACATTAGTTTTGGAGACATTTATACAAGATCCATTCTGCATGTCGCCACACTCAAACGATGTAATGTGTGCATCATCTGCATATAACAGCACTTTCACATTCACTTTGTCCATTTGTACACCAACCACGTCCTCAGAAGCATCCCTCATACAACTATCTATGAAAACATTAAACAACCATGGAGACATAACACAACCTTGTCTAACATCCTTTTCAATGTCAAACGATTCGCTCAAGGTTCCATCCACCCTAAGGCACGTTTTACTTCCATCCTACACCACCTTAATTGCATTTAATAGCCATTCATCCATACCATAATACCAGAATATTCCATAACATACTCCTATTCACACGATCGTACGTTTTATACAGATCAACAAATGGACAACCAACTTTCTTCCTTACTACCATACATTTCTCAAACACTTGCTGCAATGCCAATATCTGGTCTATGGAACCTCTACCTGGCATGAAACCACATTGTACACCCCAAATCTTGCCCGCTGTTCTTTCACGCACCCTCTCAATTAAGACTCCCCCATACACTTTGCCTGGAATACTCAACAAACTAATTGCCCTATAGTTTTTACGTTCACTCTTACTACCTTTGTCTTTGTACATATGAACAGTGACATCGTTTTTCCGGTCTTTAGGAACGTTCGAAATCCCAGCACAAACATTGAACAACTCACACAATCTGGCAAGTAATACCANGGAAATGGGTAGATGAAAATGCACCAAAAAAAAATTATTAGCATGTTTCTGGAACAGTGCCTATCATTTCATATCTGCTATTTGATGAAATGCGATGCTTCCCCCCCACCCCCCAATATGTTTCTATACTAGTGTATATTTTATTTTGTTTCACATTTTATATTACGAATTAAAAATACACTTTAGATAAAGTAGTGCGAAAGTCTTTGTGGTGTACCGAACCACTTATCATTGTTGTTCACCTCGTCTTATCATCCGTCTGGACTATCCGCATATTTACACTGAGGGTCATCAGTTTTTATTATTTAAACAAATGTTGACAGTTTATTATATTATGGATGTGATATAAACCTGTACCGGTAAACAGGCTGATAAAATATCAAACTCATCAAATCTGGTTTGCTGTAAACGGAGAGGACAGGATTCAATTCCCGGCCGTGTGTACTGAGGGTATTTTTTTCTAAATGGATTACCACTCTATCTCCACGCAACTAAATTCTACCTTCCTCATCCATACACCATTAATGTGAACATGCAGACAGACTTGATGAAAAAAAGTGTTTTAATAAAAACATAAAGTATTTTGTAAGTCACAGTTTTTGATGGGCGTAGTAGAAAAGTTTAGTAAGATTTTGGTAAAAATAGCTTTTATAAAATACAAAATTATTTTTCTGTAATCAGTATTAATAATATTTATTATTATTAGTGGTATTATTCCATAAGTTTTGATATTATCTATGAAAATTGTTTTAGTAACTTTTGTCATTCTTATCAAAAAAGTTCTTTTCTATCAAAATCCATCCGCACGTAAGCCACCAAATAAAAAGTAACAATCAAGACGTTATTATTATGTTCAACACAATGGGAAAAATATTTATAAAATCACTAATTAAAATTATTTAACAATCATTGAAACAATATATTAAAGCATTTAAAAAAACTGCAAGAGAGCCCAAAACTTACCTTGCGGGAAACATTGTAATTATTAATCGTCCCAAACGCAGACGAGGAAGAACGAACATGTAAACGGACGTAAAAACAGACGCCTTGAGCCTCGGATGACGCCCACAAGTACACGTGACGCCTACTCTCCTGGTATGGAGTAAACTGAGGCGAGAACAGTGATCACCCAAACGACGCTTCAAGAGAGAACAGTCGGCGCATGCGCAGACAAGTTCACAAAAGAATATATTCTTTTCTCAATCCCTTTGAGTGGTATAGTTGTTAGAGTACCTGGATATAGATCCGGAGGTCCTGGGTTAGATCCCTGGTGCTTCCAGAATTTTCTCAGTGGGTCAAACTCAGCCCCTTGAGGACAATTGAGGAGCTACTTGAACAAATAAGAAGCGGTTCTAGTCTAGAAAACTGATACTAACAGCTAGTGGGTTCGTTGTGCTGACTACATGACACCCTCTATCCGCAAATGTTGGCACTATTTCGCATGCCGGCTGACACACTGGAGTTGGAGAAGGGTGGGTAGGACCCAAATTTTATAGGAAGAGCCTCATCTGACAGGTAGAAAAGTAACTAATCTATTTTCACGTATTGATACGTCAAGTCATATGATCTGCAGCTGACAAAAAATGTCATACCACCCATTCAAATTATAGGCCTACGCTTCTGTACTATTATGTTTATGTTTTAGAGATGATGAAGGGTTAATATGGATAAAATTTATCTGCTTTTGCGTGGAGTGATAGTAGAAAAGTAATTTATTAATGCTTTAAATTGAAAAATGACACCTGTTCATGGGTATTGAACACGATACCTCTGGCTTGGAACGCAAATACTCTGACCACTGAGCAATCGAGGTGTAATTTTTCCCTTTAAACAATATGATAGTTAGATGTGGCTATAACCGTAATTAACAAGCATAATTTAATTGCTATTTAATCCATAATCATACGCGCATTCGTACAGTTGCCACCGTACATTTGGCAGCAAAAAGCCAACTACCGAGTCAAAGGTGGCTGCGTTACCCGATAGCTCTTGATCTTAATAAATCACACATTTGTAGCCGACGATTTCCGCACGTACATTAGAGACTCTGGCTTAAAATATGACCCTGAGAATGGGACGTCTCCTGCATACCTCAGTAGTTAGAGCATTGGCGTACTAATCCAAAGGTCCCGGGTTCAATTCCCGTGTGCAAGTGTCAATTATTTCATTTAAAGAATGTGATATTTAAATGCGGCAATCACCGTAATTATCTAATATAATTGCTTTGCTATTTAATCCAGCATGAAAAATCATTTATATCAAACCACCCTCACCTGTCACTTTTGATAGATACTAATAATGCCTATACTACAACACTAATACTATAGTAGAATGCTAACAATGCTCACCGCAAACAAATATGACTGAAAAGCACAAAATTAATAACTATTTGAAACGTAACATTTTATAAAATATAAACATTTTTTGTGGCTACATTGAGGACATTTTAATATGTTTAGTATAATTTCATAGATATTGACTATGTTAATAAAAGAGGGACAGTGGAAGGTCACATGACTTGACAGATGAATTTTAAAAAAACTCCATGGCGTCAGCTCTCCGGTGAGCTATATTGGCCGAGTGGCCGCAGCATGTTGGTGAAGATAAGTGCCAACATTTGCGGATAGAGTGTGTCATGTGGTCAGCACAATAACCCTTCGGCCGTTAACCTCAGTTTTCTAGACCGGATTCACTACTTCATTTGGCCCAGTTCCAGACCCACTGCTTCACAGAAAAATCTGGAAGCGCTGGGGATCGAACCCGGAACCTCTGATTGACGTATTAATATAAGAAAGATGTTTCAGTAACTTGTATAACTGTCGAAAAGGTTTTTCCTGTCTGAATATCACTGTACTCCAAATTATCCTAAAATTTGCCCCTTGACCCAAATTAATAATGTCACCTTATAGTCCCGCTGAAACGCCCAAGATTGACACTTATTTTGTTTATAGAAAGCTCACTTTCACCTCCCATCATTGATTTAAAGTCACTAACATTTATCATTCTAGAAATATTTGATTTATTAATTAAAATGTTCATCTAAAAATGTATTTAAATAATAATAACAAGACTTTCTTATGAATTACTGAATCAGTTCTCTTTACATCATTAATTAAATGGGCTAATCAAGTAAATACAATATTGTAATATTTTTATTTCAGCCATTGTAACAACGTTTGTTTCTAGTTTTGAAATATCGGGCTTCCTATTAAATTCATACCGTACACTGGTAAGAGTTTGCTTTCAAGACTCCTCCACGGTCTGTATAGTGTAGTGACCACTATTTTTGTTATCTAAGTGAAATCTGGAGATGAGGAAGATATCCTTGATCACAAACAATCATACACCAGACCCACAGACTTCAGAATGGCTGCGCTCATTGGAAGAGCTTGAGTTCTTCAACACGTGGATCGCTACGTTCAGTTTCAAGTGACAGCATCGCTATCAATCAGGTAGTTTTATAGGGAGTTTACTTTAAAGATGGTTTCACATGAGAACCCACAAAAATTACCTTCTAGTGTTAATAAATCGGCTTTCACAAAGCTAGGTTCAGGTAGTGACCTCACCCTCTTCCCCCAAGCGAGCCTACTCAGACTGCAAATTACTTACATGCCTACATACATACATACATAATAACGCCATTCCCTTACAGGTAGGCAAGAAACTGTGAATATATCTCCAAAAACAACTCCGTACTTAATCCATCCTCACTAACTTTCTCCACACTTCGCTATCCTTGCATACTCCCTTATCTTCAACAACATCCATACATCCTCACTAACTTTCTCCACACTTCGCTATCCTTGCATACTCCCTTATCTTCAACAACATCCATACATCCTCACTAACTTTCTCCACACTTCGCTATCCTTG
>CABFWB010005038.1:0-16624 GCA_902151455.1 Timema bartmani
AGACTCAATAGTCAATATTTACATTTTTTATTGGTCAAAATGTATAAATGAATACTTAAATATCAATGCGATGACTTGAATATGTGCAACACCTTATAAAATGTTAAAATTTTAACCAGAAATCAAATTTTAATACGAAGTGTTGACCCTTGTGGACCCAATATTAATCTTTTTTATTTCATTATTTTGTAACCCCCTTTTCCCCAAATCTCCCTTCGTAAGGGATAGTAAGACAAAGGAGAGAGAAAGTCAGTGTGGTGCACCATACCATTTATTTCTATGAAAATCAATATGTGAATGTACAAGGTATAATTTAGAGGAAATGTGCCCATATTTACGTGAATATAGAACGTGGTACCTAAACCATGTAGGAAAATAAATCTTCAGTTAATTCTGCCAGAACTAGAACTCCGACCTCTACACCACAGGTAAGATAGACTAGACGTGTCTGACACTTAGTCTTCATTCCCACCGATGTGGGCTATAAAATAAAATGACGTGAGCTAACCTTAATATAGATAGCCCTTGGCAGCTTGTAAGTAATGTTGCGCTCTCTAGGATTAACTCTTTTTGCGTGACTCTCATCACAGTTAAGTTATCATCAAGTCAAGACGCCAACTTCCCTCCCGCTGTAGAACATCAAATATACTTGACGAGTCACGTGGTTTGAGGTAGGCAAGTGCACAAAAGACCGCAGTCCGTACAGTAAAGCTCCAAGTACACAGTGTTTACCATTTTCCTCAAGTTATTCATGTTCTGGCAACTATATCATACTCTAATAATAAATATTCAAACATACCTTATGGAGGGAGATCTACTAATCCTTTCAAAAACATAAATCCACGTCATATTCCCAAACAATTTACAAGTTGTGTCCAGGGTAGCTATTTAAGGTAAATATGTTAGCTTTCCAGCGGAAACATGACACAACTATATTATTTATTATATACATTATTTATAATAATACCGCTAGGCATTTTGTTACTTTGTGGTAGCGAAATCTCATTGGTTCGTACAATAGGCCTACTACATGAAACAATTAATAGTTATAATCCCCACGTTTTAAATTTAATTGATCCCACTCTTGGTGACAATTCCATCTTTATGTTGGTGGGATTTCATTGATAGAAGGGGAAGTATCATAAATATTTAGGAAACTCTCATGGATTGATTTTTTTTAGGGGGGAATATGTTTATCCATATTTTTAATATATTTTGATTTTATCATAGATACACAGAATTACATATACATACAGCATGCCACAAGCCACTTTTTGAGATCGAAATCACAAAAGAAATTTTTAGTGGATTTTTTTTTAATATCAATCTACCTACACAAGATAAAAAATTTCATCCAAAGTATGGATATAAAAAATTACTCTTTTTCCGAAACATCTTTTCGATCAAAAAATTCTGTATTAATATTAATTGAAAATCTTCGATTAAAATAAAGTCTTGCAAAATGCAGAAAAGAAGAGCTACAATTACAGTTAAAAGGTACATCGAGCGATCATAAAATCTCAAACAAAAAAGAGTTGATTTTTTTTAACACGTTATAGGCCTAATTCCGCTCTAAGTTCAGTCAACTTAGACATAAATAGTGCATTATTTCAAAATAATTCATAATTCAATGGATTTAAATGAAACCTTCTGCAACGTTATCTTCACATGATATATTTCAAAGGTTACCCATTTAGGAGGTTGTTTAGGTAGGCAAGAAACTGCCGTGAAGACGTTCAGATCTAACGCAATATTTAATCAGCTCTTCGTTATTTAAAATTACAGTTCACGCCAAAATGAAGTCAGAAGATTCTAACAGGGCGGTTTTTCTTTATTAAACCTATATTTTGAGTTTTATTAATAGAAAAAGTGATTATGTGAAATTAATTAATTTTCAACTTCTTTTTAAGCATACTTGTGGAGCTACGAGACTAAGCTTGATGAAAAAGGGTCCTAGACTTAACCTTCCTCTAACTTCCTTCTAATACAGTGATTTTTGATAGGCTCACAACAGAACATTTTAAGTTATTTGAGAGTTGATTTTGTAATTTAGGAGAGTTAAAGCTGTTATTTTTCTACTGGAAAGTGTCGGCACCAAGTCATTGACTTGTCCAGAAGAGAATGTAATAATACTGATTTGGACCTCTCTAATATATTTAAAAAGTCATGGATGAAGTGCATTTTTCTTTAAAATATTGTATGTAAAATATCCTTTCAATACTTCATCCATGGAGAATCAAGCGCTTTTCAGAAATAATGTCAAAGGATTGCACCATTAAAACTTTTTTTTTCTTTCAAAAATCAACTCCGTAGTATCTACCAAAAAAGCAAGTGACGCTATCTCCCTCTACCCAATAGGAAGCTAGCCTTCACAACACCTGTCGCCAGGACGCTTTCGATTAGTTGGTTTTGACACTGATTACAAGAGGTCCAAGAGGTAAGGGGTAAGTCATATATAAGCTGTTTGTACTTATGAATTTATAAGTCGATTCATCACGCGGCTCGTTAAAACAGTGCCGGTAGGAAATAGAGAGTAGTCACATAAATCTACACAGCACGGTACTCAAAACACGGAACGTGTAAAGTTACAGAGAAATAATCTGTAGTTCAACTAAATTGTATCATATAAAATTATATCTTCAGTGCCGAAGATAAAATCACTTTAATAAATCGTGTGCAACATTAAAGGTCTTATTTATTCAATTAAAATATCACATAATAATTCCGTACCGCTTTAATTAGTGCTCAATCACGGGGCAATTATCCGCTAACTAAATGGTATCACTTTAATTTATGCACAACGCGCAACCGTATCACTTTAATTGGCGCCCAACGTGGGGCCGTATCACTTTAAGAGGCAAAGAATAAATAATGATGAGCATATATTGTGTATTTATTATGGCTTCAAAGATAATTTTCATAGAAAGGTTTTGAGTAAACTACCCTCAAGTATAGTATTCTCATAAAACAAAAAAATCATCTTGTTAATAACAATGATCACTCTTTATACTGTATAGATTTTAAACCAAATTGTTCAAATATATTTAAGAATATTCAAATTTAAAAAATTCTAAGCTATTTTAAAATTATTTTTTATTTGTAAAAATAAAAACCTATTCTTATTTATCATTAAAAACTATTCCCATTTTGGATTCAATCTTGAGGTCAATTTCTAAAAAAAATTAAATTTTCTATAATTTGTCGTAAATAAACTACCTTTGAATTAATTTTTTTAGATAAATAAAGATACATTATTATTAATAGTGTAAAATGGTCTTCCGATAACAATTTTGAACCAAATCGTTAAAAGGATTTTTGAAAAAATAAAATTTTACAAAAATGTATCATTTATTAACTACTATTGAATAATTTAAAAAAATCTATATAGTTATTTATATTACAAGCAACTTAACAAATACCTTATTTGAGCCAAATTGTTAAACATTTTTTTTAATATTAAAATTAAAAAAAACAGTCATCAGTAAACTAACCATAGCTGAATTTCCCCCCTAAAAACAAGTAAACAGTTTTATTTTTCATGTTTATATGTCAAAAACTTCCCAATTATACATTTTTAACAAAATCTATACAGCAATTTTCAAAATAATTCAAATTTTCCAAAATCACTCATCAGTAAACAACCCTTTATCGTATTTATACCCAAAACCAAGTATGCAGGATTATTATTTATGTCAAAAACCCCCAAGATACCACTTTGGAAACAAATGGTTATAGCCATTTGTAAAATATTCCAAGTTTTTTAAAACCCAGTCATCAATAAACCCATGAATGAATGTTTACACCAAAAACAATAATTTATTTTCATTTCTCATAACATACAATTTCAAGATATAGTCTACATTTTGAACAAATCGTTACAGCTATTTTCAAAATATTTGGAATTTTCAAAAATTTCCATCACTTAACTAACACTTCAGCAATTTTTTTGCTCAAAATCCAATTAATACGATTGTCATGTCAAACAAATCCTAGATATGCATTTTAAACAAAATCATTAGAAACATTTTCAAAATATTTGGAACTAAAAAAAATCACTCATCAGTAAACTACCCTTAATTTTAAGGCTAAGGTCAAAATCAAAAAAGTCTTGAGATATAGCCCTATAAAATCTATATAAGGTATCAGGTTTTATCAACATCCATTTAACCGTTTAGAATCCGTGGACATGGGCAGACAGACAGACATGGGACGGATAGAATATTAAAATCCACTTTTTTGGGTTTGTGTTCATAAAAAACGTAAAGATTCGTCATAATCTCAAGACATTTTTTCCACGATCAGAATAATTTCTCTTGATACGAGAAAGTAAGAATTAAAGTAATTAAATTACAAATAAATTCATATAAAGTTTTTTGAGGTCGCTCATTACGATATTGATATTGTAATTTAAAAATTCAAAGTGGCTGATCCAAAGTGGCTGACATAAACATTGAAATTGTATTGAATGTAGTAAAAATTATTGTGCTATTTTGTTTTAAGAAAGTTATTTTGCAATTGAGGTTAAAATAAAATAGGTAAATTTTTGGTGAACTCTGAAGCTTACGTAATATAAAAGTAAGGACTTTAATTGTGTCACAATACATAATAATTAGGCCTATATATAACTGTAGATAAATAATTTTTTCGTTTTATTTAGCACCGTGTCTTACTACCTATTTGAATTATAAGCTAATTAAGTTAATTTTTTTAGGGATAGTGAAGGTTATATTTAGATGAAGTGTACCCAAGTTTGCCTGGAAGGACAGTGGAAAACTATTTTGGAAAAAACCTCAGTATACCTGACTGAGATTCGAACCTCGATCTCCCCGTCATAGGCAATCTAGTCTACTGTGCGAGTAGCTCCTTAGACCATTCAGCCCCCTAAGTGGGTGTTATTGTTATTGAATTATCATTAATTAATCTCGTCATTTTCTTAGTCTTCAATATTTTCATTTATTCCACTTTCAAGGAGCACACCTGAGGTATGGCTGCCTTTTTAAGTTCCTTCAACCTTTGTGCTATGCTCTTATACAAGTTATAGCTTCATATTTTCTTAATAATATTATATTCAAACTATAAAAATGATTATAAATCGCGCAAAAAAGTAGATTTTGTCACTTCTACGTGTTATCGACACAAATATTTCATATAAAACGTACTAGAAATAAAACTAATGTATGTTTCTAAAGTAGAGACTCGAAGCTAAAAGATACTGGTGGTGAAAAAATAAAAATAAAAAATTTCAATTGCCAGGTGTTCAAATATTGATAAATTTCGAGCATTTGAGGATTATCAGCTAGAATTTTTTTTAAACTGTTATTTATATAAGATAATATTTACACCATCATAATACACACATCTTAAGCTTTTCGTCCGAACTAAACATGTTTTTAAATCAATTACAAAATAAGATAGCGCTATTTGAAGTTCGACGCTCGAGAACCAAAAACAAATTTGTTAAAAAAAAAATTGTCAAATTTAAGGGGTTACATTTATAAAGTAAGTTTTGTAATTTATTTATCCTCACACATCTTATAGATTGATATTTAGAGAGTAAAATCTAATAATATGAATGTGATTAAATACATATTGTTCAAATATTATAAATTTATCGAAAATAAGTTATAAAATTAATATAAATAAGTTTAGCTATCAAAGAATTATTAAAATTTGAACTTTAAAATTTAATAAATAGCTTGATTAGCTCGAAAGATAAAGCTTTAAGTGTATTAGAATTGTTTTAATGTGGTCTATTAAATCTTATGATATAAAGTTTTTGTGTTGCACTCACGCGCTTTTAAAGCACGATTTAACTGCCTGCCACGGAGCTCTAATTTCCTGTACATTGAAAAATTTTAGCTTGTCAATTTATTCATTATAATAAACCAAAAATACTTTTCCTGTGTAAAATTACCTGCTCTCTTACATAGCTTAATGCTATTTTGTTTTTCGAAAGAAAAAAGTTAAATCACGAGGTTATTAAGAAAATAATTTTTCAACATTAATTGTTTAGTAAAAAAATAGCAAAATGGTTAGCGAGGTAAACTTTTCAAATTATGATTTCAACCCTTTTCAAGAATCCCTCTTCAAATTTTCAGAAACGTAAACATTTTTCTGAAGAACAAAATTAAAGTGAATAATTGACAATTGGCTTATAGAAAAAATCACATCAGATTCCTCGTACTGTACAATATGGTAAATAAATACGTCCATGACCTATTGCGTACGTCCAATTTTGTACATCGTTAACAGTGGGAAAAACAAAGGAATATCGAGAATTTAAACCATCCGGAGTGGACCTGCTCCCATAAAATTCGCATAAACTAGATTTTAGCTTTTTTTTCTTAACTTGTGTGAGAAATATGAATTGAACTCATAAGAAACTATTTGTTTTTCCATCGGGTCTTACTACCCATCCGGGCTATAAGCTACTCATTTTAATTACGATGGTGGATATGAGATTAGGAAGAAAGAATTTTGAGGAAATGTACTCGTGTTTGTGTGGATTTAAGTCGGAAACTATTTAGAAAAATACCAAAGTAGAGCCAGATGGTAACTAAACCCTAAAATACCTGCCACCTTCAAACCAGGTTAGATGAGCCCGACATTTAGTTCACGTGCCCACCGATGCAGGTGAAATTCCATTATTTAGTTTGAAATCAAATCACATTTTAATAAATACTATTTCTTTTGTACATCATCTTTTACTACCCGTCCATTCTGTACATATACTTACAATAATGGAGTTAAGGATTAGAAGTGTATAATTTCGTGGAAATGTACCTGAATCTTTGTAGAGGGAGGGAGAGAAATCATTTAGAAAAATTATCTCTCTATAAAAGACACAGACACAGATACTTGGTTGGGATTTGAACTCCGACCTTCCCGTCAACGACAAACCAGCCAAGGCATAACTCACGACTCTGTCCCCTTGCCCACCGATGTGGGTGTTATTTTATTAAGGGGTCATCCATAAACCACGTAACGCTTTGCGGGGAGGGAGTGAGTTATAATGAATACATGCTGTTACATGGGGGAGGGTGGGGTACATCAAAGTGTTACGTAACACAGATCTTATTCTCAAATTCTAATGTTCAAAAATAATATTATTGTTCATGTGTTCGCCTTTGATATAAAAATACTCATAAATAACTTCCGAATATTTGTGGCTTTGAAAATGAAAGTTTAGCACTTACTTTTTTCTATTAATATTTCGAATGCGCTTAGGTGGCATTGTCTGCCCGAGACTACGAACGCGAAGCACATTTGAAAACACATATTTTCATGCGCATGACAGTGACATGTCTATAATCACCGCGCTTGTTTAAATTTGTCCAAGCTACTGACTCCTTAACGTGCTTTTAGTTGGATAACAGCTGTCAGTCGAAGCAGCCTTAATTTATAAGTATGGTTGAGTTTGAGTATAACTTAGATTCCTACTGCACATTCTTTTACATAGGTCGTGAATAATCGCTTGTGTTTGAACAAAAGCAAAAATAATTTCTTTAAAAAGAGGAGATATGTTCATTGCTTGCGTATAGAAAGAGATATCTAGAATAAAAAACAGTGGAAGAGTCTCAGTAAGATGTGGTGAAATGGAAAGAAGCAAAAGTAGAGAATTTATCTCAATGCAAGTTTGAGGATTCTATCAATAGTGTTATTTCTTCG
This sequence comes from Timema bartmani, assembly GCA_902151455.1. Classification (NCBI taxonomy): domain Eukaryota; kingdom Metazoa; phylum Arthropoda; class Insecta; order Phasmatodea; family Timematidae; genus Timema; species Timema bartmani. Next base: position 7,669 of record CABFWB010005038.1, read on the forward strand.
TACCAGCAGGATATTATGAAAAGTAAAGCTTCAAATATCATTAATTACTTTCAAAAGGTAGGTGAATTAAAGCTTATACCTTTTCCCTTCTGATAATTTAGTGTATATGCATATAAATGCAACTATTATACACCCGCTACGATGGCCGCATTGTCTAAATTATAATTCTCTCAGTTGACTAGACGACCGATGTTGGGAGATGGGATTCGATTACCAGTCAGATCTAATGAAGGTTGCTTTTCCTAAATTGTTTCCCACTCTACCTCCATGCAAATGCTGGTAGATTTTCTTTAGATTTATACCTTTTTAGTATACATTTTATAGGGTAGTATTGTCAAATTGTAGTTATTCTAGTTTTTTTTACTATATTTATATAATGGAATATAAATGAGGAAGGAAGAATTTTATAGGTAATCTACCCTCATTAACGTGGAGAGAGAATATAAAACCATTTATGAAAAGTCATTCTGAGTACGCCCAACAGGTATTCGAAACCTGATCTCCGCTTCATTGGCCATCTAAACTTTTTCGAGAGTGAAACCAGAATCCAGATCAATATTGGAACGAAATATGAGTCTAGGAATTGATAAGCTAACTAAATTAAAATCATAGATTAATCCAAAATATAATTTATAAAACTTGTATGCCTGGAATTGTTTAAATTGCTCTCTATATGATGATAGTATGACTATAAAAAAAGTACACAATATTAAGAAAGGTGTCTTCCCCCGGCGTCAAGCATCTGATGTGGGCACTTTAACATCATCATGTAGAACCACTACAGAAAAGGGCCATCCTAGTCAGCACATAGTAGTGCCGTTAGGCTCTTACTCAGATCGCAAACCTAGCATCTATAACATAAATATAGCAGAGGTTTTTCCTCATGAACCTGAGGAATTAGAGCTCAACGTCTTTATGTCTGTATAAATAAGAATACTCTCTGAAATAATTTATTATTAGGATTTAAAATGTATTTTAAGAAGCATTAGATCTGAATCCCTCCTTTAGTATCACAAAACTTCCCTATGAAAAAATGACATTAATTATTGGTGGGAAAAGTTACGTAACACAGGAAGTAGTGCCGTTAGGCTCTTACTCAGATCGCAAACCTAGCATCTATAACATAAATATAGCAGAGGTTTTTCCTCATGAACCTGAGGAATTAGAGCTCAACGTCTTTATGTCTGTATAAATAAGAATACTCTCTGAAATAATTTATTATTAGGATTTAAAATGTATTTTAAGAAGCATTAGATCTGAATCCCTCCTTTAGTATCACAAAACTTCCCTATGAAAAAATGACATTAATTATTGGTGGGAAAAGTTACGTAACACAGGTTGGGAGAGGGGGGGGGGAGGTTAAATGTCTACAGGGTGTTAAATGGGGGAAGAGGGGTCTAAAAAGTTAAGAAAAAAGCGTTACGTGGTTTATGGACGACCCCTAAAAACAAAAACATTTACTAATATTTTATATAACCTATTGTATAAATGTGAAAGATCAGGAGCAGCTGTTTAGCATTTATGTGCATTATTAAAATACTGAAAGTCTTCTCTTGTTGGCTGAAGAATTTAGTAGTTAGAACTAATATCCTAATTTCAATTGTCTTCTGCGAGATATTATTCCTCATTAAAAGCCACTGTTTGCCACATCAAAGTTTGAAACAAACTCTCAGTCAATTAGTTTCTCGCTAGATATTGTTTCAAAAGTTCGTTCTATTCATGAGAATTCTGACATATGCTACTCTTTATAATTTGCAATTGTACTGTTATTTTAGACTCTTCTTTCAGTTTAGGGATTGACTTTTTCTTGTTTAAATGCTTAAGTTAATTTTACACTCCCTTATTTTGTCTTTCAGTATACAATATTCCTCTTCTGAGCTACATCAACCAGTAGTGTAGAGATTAGCCAGTACTAATGTAACATTGCCCAGCTGACGCCCGAATGTATTAATCGTACATCCTTTCCGTGGAGGTTCTTTCCAATTAGATTAGGTAATGGTGATAGTGAGTATGATGGTGTGGAACCAGTGGAAACACTTAAACCTAACTTAATTCTAACTAACCAAACCTTGGTGACCAATGGGATAACTCACCTTTCGAGATAAATACCCAAGGTACCATCCGGTAACTGAACCCAGAACCCCTAAGTTCGTAGCCAGGTGTACTGACCACTACACCATGGGAATACTTTTTATTTTAGAAGTTTCCTTATTTCATTTTCAGGCTCTTTATTTTGTGTTCGCTTATCTCAACTCTGGTTATAATGAACCTCTACGGACTCAGATATTTTGTTCACTATGTCCGAAGTGCACTAAAACAGGTTTTTTTTAAATCTGAAAGTAGTTGGTTAGTGACAAACAAAATAAGAGTTAAAATAAAAAAAACTCTTTATTGTAATCTATTAATTAATCTTAAAAAAATCTGTTATATGCTGCGGTTTACTGTATACTGTTTTAGTTCATATTTCTTCCAGATCCTTCTCTAGAGTTTGTGCTTATTTCATACTTGATTCCACAACATCCATGCATTCAAAAAATTAAACTGCGTAGAAAAGTCAAATTTTTTGAGTTTCATATACCCTCTCGAAGAAAGGGATTAGTGAAAACACATACTTTAATTCACTGTCCTGTAACTCATGTATTAATACAACTCAGAAGACTGTCTTCCTTTACTTGCCACAGACAAAGGTATAAAACTTAAGCCAAGTCAAGAAATACAGTGTTTGTTTAAGATCAGCCCCCACCTCCACCCCTCCCTAAGCTTTGTGTCACCTAAACAAGAACTCAGGTAGAGAATCGGTGTCTTCAAGTCTAAACAAACATAAAGTTATATTTAAAAAAATTATTATGTTAGAATGACTTCTTATTGAAAGTTTCAATTTTTCTGTTCACTAAAACTGAAGTTTAAGGTTCATTACAGACGAATTTTTTAACACACATTGAAATGTATGTGGGTTGGGGCTAATGAACTAGGTTCACTGTAGCCGAATGTTCACTAGAACCGAGTTCACTAAAACCAGAGTTGATTGTATATGCTTGGTTAGGTGAACAGTCAGAAAACCCGACTATGAGTTGGAAGACAGGCTTCCGATCACAGACATCCACACTAAGTGGAGTTCTATATGCGGTAGACCTGTTTTTACCTGGCTTCATGGAGTAGTGTGCTAATCTTATTTTAATATTCTTTAGTTAGACTTAAGGGGATTGTCCCTTTTCATTTGGCGTGGAGATACAGAGCCGTGGGAAAAACTGTTATCTTCAAGAATTTTTAATGTTTTGCAATTTTATTTTCGGAAACGGTTTGTTCAAGAATAGAAGCATGTTGATTAAGTTATAATTTTTATATACACACCTCCTCTATGATTTTAACAGTGATCAAATATCAACAACTTTGACATTTTTAAATAAAAAACTGCCGGCTGTATAACAACAAATAAGAAAATGTAACACCTAATAAACATTGATACATTGTATTAGAAGAGGTGTTGAAAATATTAATATAAAAATTTCACTCGTTCTCGAAATAACTGATATTTCCAAACGTATGATTTTTCCGCAAGGCCTGTCCGGTAGTTAGCGACATCTACGGTTTCCATGCTCCATCTGTTCTTGTTGGCGCGGAAGGATACTTTGGTCAGTTGTGAAGCTATGCCACGCCTTTCACCCTCCCGCCCACCATCCCACAAAATAGGTTTTAGACTCGATAGGGCCAAGGGCCTTAAGAGAAGTGACAAGCTATTTGGAAAGACATGCAAGTTGAAATTTGCACTCCTGTATATCTCACTCCTTTTCGAGGCTGAATAATTGAAGAATTTTGTGGTGTATAACTTGGAAACTTTTTTACATTAATGTTTTTGGTGAGATTTCATTTCACAGATACCTTCGTTTTTCACCATTGGTGACAGAGATTCAACGTCTCTGGAAATATCTTCCCTTATTACGTCATCATATTCGATCAAGCTCACAACTGATTTCAGGAACATTATTACATGTAGTGCTTTCATGTTCAGAGTGATAACATATTGTTAAACAATTAAATCATATTATTCCATGAGAACAGTTTTTTTCACAGTCAGTCTTGCAATTATATGAGATAAGATTCTCTCTTCAAGAGATAGTATTGGAGACAACTGCCCATTGCGGAGACTAGAAGCTCGGTTTGTGGATTCCTAGTTATCGTTGGACCTGTGTAGCACTCTCTGAATGAAAGCAGCTGCTGAAGTTGGAAATAGAGTGATCAGGGTGAAATTGTGATTCAAGTAAATTCTTGCAGCTGCACGGCTAAGGGAGCAGTATCGTTGCATAACAGACCAGGTGATGCTCCGTAAACACTAAATGGAAACATCCTTCCAGCAATGGCGTCTTTCGTGTCATCTTATGTATCACATACTATCAAGATTTTGTAATGATCCTGTTTTATTGCATTGCTTTCTGGAGTATATAAATTTAGGTTGTGTCAATTTTATTAGTCTGTGACCGTACTGTTGTTGATTTACTTCCATACACGTGCAGCAGGCTACTGGTCAACAGCATTCAGTTTGCTTGTTTCTAGCTCTCGCAATAATTCAAGGTCAAACCTCGCAGTGTAAGTGCAAGAGAAAGAGAGAGCAATATACTTCACTTGTTAACTTAAGTGTTTTTATTTTATCTTTCTAAAAATATTTTTGCTTGCTTTCGCAAGAGATCAGTAGCTCTCGGCCACAAATTGAAATTAAAGCCAGATAATTGGTGTTTTTTTTCTTCTTTGCTGAACAAAGTTGTTAACTGTCAATTCGGGCTAAGACGTGTGAAGAAACGCGTGTGCCAATATGGCAATTTCTTTATTTTATATCATGTGAATACCTATTTGAAATGAAGTGAATACAACTTTCAAACAAAGACTTTTTCGACTATTAAATAAAACATGAGTTATGTAGTTTATAAATAAAATAATATAAAAATAACATGTAGAAAATGTGTTTAAAATATAAAATATTTAAATCACAAATCCCAGGTTTGTGTACATAATACCATATCGCGACAATTTGATATAATTCACTCTTGTTCTAAAGCGGTTCTCAGTGCTTTGAATAGAAGCGGTGTAAGGTGTAATATACAGTCATTGCATCGGTGATTACATTGCGCACACTACAAGATGCCTCGAATAAATTATATATTTAGATTATTGCTACTTCTTTTAAGTTTAGTGGATCATATTATGTATCCTGGAAATATTGTCCTGCCTCCTAATTCGTACCATTATATTGTTCTACCTATTCTCCTTTGTTGCGCCAAACTGTCTTGTAGTTGTAGTTTAGGTTCAGCTTGAAGAGTTAAAACCATTTTAACTCGTTCTCTCACCACCAAGTGAAGCTTCATGGCGTATACTCCAGTTTTCTTGCTACTTTTGCATACAAAGCCCGCGAGATGGCGGCGGCGTCTTATAGAATATGTGTGTGCGCCTTAATTACATTGGGGTGTATTTCTCGCTTAGAGACTTTTCCACCTTCCGACCCCTTCCTTCCCTCACTAATTTGAATTTCCGCCTCTGTGAGTGACACACACGCGAACTTTACAGTGAACTACTTGTTTAGGCTGGTGACGTCATCACACTGATCTGAGCGGTGATACGTTCACCTGATTGCTGGAGCAGATACGACGAATGCTTTAAACTAGCTAGTCATGCAGACTACTACAAATAATAGTTTCACTTAGTTTCACAAGCTATAGCTAGTAGTTCTGTGAAATATAGACCTCGTTCTCTCCATTAAAATTATACTTTCATCCTTTCTACAGTCTTAAGATTCCTCTTTGGATTTAAAGTTGAAACAACTCCCATAGTTTATCTTTAGATTTTAAGTTAATATTTTCTCTTTATGATCAAGTTGGACAAGGAACAGATTAATATAGGCTCGGGCCGAAACAAGTAGACGATTAGTAACTTGAAAATTAACACTTTAATTTAAAAGTAAATATTCACTAACTAAATAAAAGCAAACTACATAGCCTATCACACTTTAGAAGATAATGTGACTGAGGTGAGCTCACCGGACGTCAAACAAACCTCAGAACGTTGTCCATCGCTTTCCTCGGCATAGATCGTCTCATTGTTTCCGACCCACCCTATACTATATTAAATTACCTGCTTCAGTGGCCTTATGGTCTAAGGTGATACTCTCACATAGACTAGACATACGATGACGGGGGGATCAAGGTTCAAATCTCGGCCAGATGTACTGAGGTTAATTTTTTCCAAAATGGTTTTCCGCTCTTCCTCCACACAAATGCAGGTACACTTCATCTAAATATAACTTTCCTCATCCCTAAAATCATTAGTGGAATTAGTAGATAGGCATATAACCAGAACATATAGTAAGACGTGGAGAAAAAAATTATATATATATATATATATATATTTTTTCAATAAACACAATATTCATATAGGTAAACCATTGCTCACGTGGTTTTAGACGTCAGTCTCGCAATATCTCGCATATAAAAAAAAGTATTTGGCTTGGATCAAAAGAATGTTCCTGTTATATTTAATTGAAATTTCTCCATGCATTTGTCAGCAGTTGCGGAGCAAACAGACAGACGAATGAAACGCTAAACGGTTGAGCTAAGCCAGGATCTCACTCCACTCGGTCAGTAATAGTTTATTCACTATCAGGGTTGTTGTCATGATGTCTTCTTCTGAATTGATCTGAAAGACCTATGCTTACTTCTGACCTGTTGAAATGGATGGTCTATATCTTATTTCCTCAATTAGTCGGAGCTTAAATCCCTACCATGTGTACTGAGGCTGCTCTTTCCTAAATGGTTTATCACTTTACCTCCATACAAATACGGGTACATTTCCTGTGTATTTTACCTTACTGCCTCCAACATTATTAGTGGAATATAACGCTGTTAACCTTTTTTGGGTAGTAAGAAGCGATGGAAAACTATATTTCATTAGGATATTTCCTGATTCTTGTCACGTGAATACTAATATTCTCTTAAAGTTTACCGTCTTCATCTTATATTCTCAAATATTTAATTTTTGTTTATTGCTAGGCCAACTAGGCAGAAGGACAAGTAGCTCTAAATAAACACTAAATTATTCCGGTGCCTTAACCGTGCAACCAAGGTGAGGTCGTGCTAGTGCCAGCGAGCTCGACTGGCATGTTCATATTGGACTCTGGAGGTCGGGATTTATATTCACAGCTTTCACACCCCAGACAAAAACTAGTACATTCTTGAAATTCTCCTACCCAAACCTCTGTCCTTAAATTAGTTTAGTAAAAGGACACGCTTAGTGCAGGACTTGAAATGTTGTGTCATTGTGAAGTACATTAAGATGGGCTAGAAGGGGACGCGAGAAAAGGCCAATGTTTTTGCATTTTTTATGGTAACACTTTTTTGGACAAATAAATCAAATATTGCTTCGGTATAGGCATAGAATTTAATTTTCTTCATATGATGACCTCAACATTTCTTGAATATCTGTCAAGGGTGTGCTGGAATTTAATTACAACTTATTCTCTTCGTTTAAACATTAGTTAGATAATGCTACGCTGCTCATGATAAACTGTTGATATCACAATATGAAGAAAATTAAACTAAATGTTTGTACTGAAGCAATATTTTATTTGTTTTCTCACATCCCCTTCCTTCCCACCTTAACCTACCATTGTAAAAACCATTTTGATAAAGATATAATGAGAGAAAATACTTTACATTGCTTGTGCCCATATTATTAAGGTTTACTTTTTCTTGTACCATATTGTTAAAGTTCAAATAAAGTCTCAAAGATATATTTTTAGCAATCAATGTGAAAGATGAACTCTTGCCTCCCATTCGCTACTGAGGCTATGCTATGGATCACAAAGGAAGGTAGAGACCAAGATGAAAAAGGTTTAGTTTACTTTTATGTTTTACGTATAGCATAACTTACAAAGTTCTTTTTTTTGCAATCTCTCAGAAGCTTTTCATTTTATTTACTTTGTAGTTTGTTGTTCGCCCTACCTGACAATGTGGCTTGTCTTACATTCAATGAGGAGAAAGAAAAATGCATGCACAAAAATTACAGAGAGAGAGGAAGTACGCCAAATATGGAATACCACTTTCATTTTTCTCAGTAAAAAATGTATTTTAATTAATATAACAACGAAATATTCAATAATGGCATTCTTATTTAGTCTATTAACAGTAACTAAATTATTATTTTTTAATCAAATAAAAAATAATTTTATGAAAATTAAAATTTAAAAAAAAGCATTTTCGGCAGGGAAAAAAAAGTGTTCCAAATATGGAATATGTCTAAAAAAAATTATAAACCTAAGATCTTCATTATTTTACATGGATTATGTTAAAAGTCAATGTTATTGATTAATTGAACAGTATTAAAATATAACATATAAAAGGGTTTGATGAATAAACTAAACTAAAATAAAAAACAACTTATTTTAAATAGATAACCAAAATGTTATTTGCAAAAATCACATACAAAGTAGCTTGCTTCAGCTCCTGAGCATTCAACATGTGCCCATTCCTTGCACACAACACATTGGATCCACTCTTCACCTTGTTTGTCTTCGGAAAACTTACCGTCGTAAAACAAACAAGCCGCATCTTCATCACTTGGATTGGTCCGTCCAGGGAGGCTCATTGGTACACTCTCATCAGAAGATGAATCTGAGGTTGTTTCTTGTCTTACTATTTGTATTTTCATCTTTACCTGTTTCATAGGTTTGCTGTCTTTACTGAAGTCATTTTGTTTTTTATTTTTACCTTTTATTCCTTGTTATACTATTCCATTTTTGGAACAGCAGCCTATTCCATTTTAGGGCACTTGCCATATTTAAATATGACCGGGCTTAGCACACGTTGTGTCTATCTTAAAAACATTCATGATATACTATTAGATAGCCCATTTAGTATATATTTAAACAACTAACTTAGTAACATGCTGTATTTATTTGACTATTTAAAATAAT
>CABFWB010005038.1:17568-50423 GCA_902151455.1 Timema bartmani
AAAGAGTGAGAGTAGACGTAGAGAGAGGGCCGGAGCAATCACACAGAAAGTGTCACAGAATTAGCGAGAGTAGACGTAGGTATAGAAAATGTGTGTCAACGATAAAGTGAAGAGTAATCACAGTCAATACAGAGTTTAATTTCAACAAAGTGTAAAGAAAGAAATAATAAAGTGTGTACAACATAAACAGTTGTATTTATATCATCAACATTCCATCACAATAATTGGCGCTCGAACACGGAGCTATAAATACCAATTAGACATCAAACATTACAATAGCATTATAATAGGCGTCCAACGCGCGACCGAAATATAATAATTGGCGCTCGATCACGGAGCTATAAAACACCAATTATACATCAAACATTACAATAGTATTATAATAGGCCCCCAAACGAGGCAATTACATTATCAAACGCCGATAACGTTACAAAGGTCCCCAATCGAGGGGCAATTAAATCATCATCAAATCGTCGATATCGTTAGAATAGGCTCCCCATCGCGGACAATTAAATTATCAACTTTCGAGATCGTTACAAAATGGAAGTATATATAAGTATAGTTATATAGATATATATGTGTGTAACTGGAAAATAGCCTATTTAATATATATATATATATAAAAAAGTAGTATATATATATATATAAGTAGTATAAAAAATCAGTACTGCTCCCGTTGTTTGGGAGCCCCACCCTTCTATTGTCCATGCTGACAGGTCTACTGTGTGATAATTTGTGAACATTGCAGAGCTCGGGAAGTTCAGTACTGTGAAAAAATAGGATCAGACAGTGACAAAACATGTGGATATACAAATTTTCTTGGTTCAGTTTTGTGTCATAAATGCTAACCCCCTCCCTCAGAGCCCATTCCTCCCTCCTCATGACCTGTATACAAATGTTAGTTAGCCCCTTTTTCCAGGACCTAGAATTGGAAAACCCCAGCTTTAAAATTTCCTTGACATATTTTTACTAAATCCCAGGTATTATCCTTGAAGACCACACCCTAGCCCTCATGATCAAAATAACCTGCCTTTTGGACGTTTCCTTATGAGTGATCATATAACATGTTGACAATGGCGACAGTTGGTGGAACAAGTACAAAAAAAAAAGTTTAATCAAGTTGGCTTTAGTCCCTTTATAGGCGTTGGGAAGGTGACCTAGTGGTCTATGGGTAAGGTGTCAGACCTCTGTGCTGAGGGTCCGGGGTTCAATCCTCGGTCCCGGCATGGATTTATCTGATTGCCAAACCTTTCCTTCACCTCTGACAAGACGTGTATTAATCACAACTTGTGAATGTGAGGAATGCCAGGCCTCCACCGTGGTTCGGATTCCACGTTAAACTGTAGGTCCTCCATTTCATCTCACAATCACCCTACCATTTCACATTAGCGTAAGTGCATATAAACCGACCGGGTAGTAAGATGCGGTGCTAATAATAATAACAATGTACGCGTTGGGAGGGCCGGAAGACCACCATTAAATCTATAGCAATCGATCTTTAGTTTTTCATGGCAATTATTACTATACGAACGGTCATGTGGTAAAATTAACAATGACCTACTAACGGTGGTAGACACGTAGGCTTGTTTAAACTAAAAATGCGTCGTAGAGCATGAAGAAACTAAAGTCTTGAGGCCACCGGGGAGAATATTGGGATTCCAGTCAAAATACTAATGTGGGACCTGAACTTACCAAAATCAAGTACCAGTCAAAACCAACAAAGTGCTTAGTAACGATGAACTGCAACAGGGGTAAAATGAATTCATCGAACAAGGATTATAATATATATCACTCTAATTATAATGAAATGTAACAGGGATACAACAAATACAATATTTTTAAATGTAAAAATTAGTTGAGGATGATTTTTTTGTAGTTTCTTAACGTTTTCAAACTCCAACAAGATCTCACCTGTGAGTACTCGTCTGTATATAAGGCTAGTATTACAATAAATAATAAAATATCTTAATTTATAAATATCAATAATTAATAACAGATAATATAAAACAAATTTAAATGTGTGTGTCTTTCACGGGAAAAAGATTGTAGCACGACAAAATTTAGTGAAGATAAATAATTCATGTGAGGTTTATAAAATTTTAAATTGTATTTCTTTAAAAAATAGCAAAAGACCAAAATTAGTAATTAAAATTTTAGTTGCCGATGGCGTGGGTGTTCTGAGTTAAAGAGTTTGGTACAGTCTCACCCGTTGATATGATCCAAAAATAATATATGTGGCAATTTTGTTAGTTTTGATTGCCTCATAAACTTGAAGTTCAGGAAAAACTTTTGATGGAAATCATATTCAACGTTATACTGGTCATTAGTCTTACTATTTACACAAGTGTAATCTACTTTATTTAAATTTATTTCTCTAAAATTTTACAATCTTCCGTGCACGAACACAGATATTAATCCACATTCATGGATATTGTTAAAGGAAGAACCTCGTTTATTCACAAAGTTGTTCTAACCAAAACATTGTGTTTTCCTCCAAGAAGCTCACATTCCTGGCCAACCTCACAGTCATATAAAAGAAACATACACAAGTAACTCACCGGAGCAAGGTTCATTTACAATAAGATTACAGGGGAGGCCCAAAATGATATCAGAGCTACCATTGCAACGGTACCATAGACACGGCTACAATGGCAATAGCTACCTTGGAAATAGTTTTTATGGCACCGGTTACCATGGCAACGGTCATCATGACAACGGTACAATAGTGATGGTTGCCATGGCAACGGTACAATAGCAACGGTTACCATGGCAAAGCTAAAATGGCAACAATACCTTGGCAACGGCTACCATACAACGGTACCATAGAAACGATAACAATGTCAACTGTTACCACGGTAATGGTTACCATGGCACCGTCTACTATTGCAACGGCTACAATGGTGATGGCTACCATGGCAACGATTACCATGATCACGGTTTTATACCAACAGTCAAAATGGCAACGGCTACCATACAAACGGTTATCAGACCAATAGTTACCATGCTAACGATATAATGGCAACTGTTACCATGGCAGCACTTCCCTTGATTTACGTGGCAACTGCTGATTTCAAGGAATTTTACATATATATTTATTATTTTAATATATGGAACATAATATTTTTTCAACATTATAATGTAAGTGTAACCTGCTTAGGTGGTCGCATTGTCTGAGGCGTCACTTTCGTGTTGGACTAGAATTTTGACAACAGACAGATTGGAGTTCGAATCATGGTCTGGTGTACTGAGAGTAGATTTACAATTTTTTTTTAATGTTTCACCACGCAAACGTGGTTACATTTCCTCTAAATTCAACTTTCCTCCTCTCTAATAACTCATTAGCGAAATTAGTAGCTAAGTGTATAGACTGGACAGGTAGTGAGACGCGTTGCTAAAAAAAAGAGTGTAATTTCTGTGTTACATAACACTGTGATGTGCCCGCCCTTCCCCCATGTAACACTATGTTGACACTAGAAATCCCCTCTATCCTCCTCCCAACAGTGTCACGTGGTATATGGATTATCCCTAGCTTTATGCTTGGGGTAAAGTCCCTGACAGTCTGGTTGGCAAAAACGTAGCAAAGGTCTGAGATTCGAGACTCTGTATCGACACATACCTTTTTAATAAAATTACTTAACTATATCCTTTATATTTAGATTACACTCTGATTTTAAAACTGGAAACTAAGTTGTCACAATGGCGGAAATGAAAATATTACAGTAATATTTACATTCTTAGTTCCTTAAATATTCAAATATTCATATAATTATACATTATAAAGGTATGCATAAGGCAGTATTATTGGAAGCTTTTCGTAACTTTTTAGATGAACTTTATAATCAAATAAGACACATTTCAAGAATGCCAGATTTTAGTGACTTTTAATTTATGTTGCTGGTTGAAAATGGGCTTTCTATAAAAATCAGGATTTAGTTTCAATCCACGACTTAGAAACTAACTTGCAGCTAATAAATACTCCCTATTTATATTATTCCTTGCTTCCTCTTTGCCTTTTATAATTGTCTCGTGTATATTCTTCTTTACACTCTATCTCACTCTGTAGGCCTAAGTAGTAATGATCCGGAAGTTGAAATATGGGGGGGGGGGGCATAGCTATGTAAGGTGTTTTACGCAGAGTATGTGACAGTGACGTCACAAGAGAATGATGTTTATTAATTAAATAGATCAGGTTTGAATGAATTTAATATTCTGTGACGTCAAAATAGTATGAAGTTTGAGGGGGGAGGGGGATAGCTATGTTAGAGGTATTTAAAAATGTGGGTGACGTATGACAGTGACGTCACAAGAGTATGACGTATACTAATTGAATGAATTATTATATTCTGTGACGTCATAAGAGTTTGACGTTTGATTATATCCATCAATAGTCTGGATGTCAGGTGAGCATATATGCTCCGTAAACATCGATACTCTACTTGTCATGTTTATTAATGACGTCATATTTAGATATACTCTATAAAGTGATAAACCTATATTTAAAAAAGTTATATGACTCTTACTACAAATATAACATTTAAATAGGAGGGAAATATTACGAGAAATGAAAGATAAATACACATTTTTCCCAATTTAGTATTGCTATGCATAAAAATACAAAGATTGTCAAATAACGATGGATAGTCAAAATATGGGATAGGATCGGAGGAGTCGACAAACGACTTGGAGGTCAGGATATTGTCTATGAATACCGATACATTAGGATGGTTGAGATAATTTACATGGCGTGTGATGTATTGCCCAAGACCGTACAGAGTTTTTAATTCGTCCGTAGACAAGTATATCAGGCTCACTCTTCACACGCCAAAAAGGTTTTTCACAACTATGTTAAAATTTTCCATGTTCGACTCAAAGTTTACACAGTTCTCCACACAATCGGACCAAAACGGCATTTCTTTTACGAAAAAGTTCAATTGGGGAACGGTGAGTATTAGACGCTTAGAATTTGACGAAAACATCACGTAAGCGTAAAAGTTAAGGTCAGGAAAGAGGCCCACCGCTACGTGTTTGTTCTGTTTGTCGTTTAGGTAAAAAGTCTTGATTGCCAATGACGGTTGTGAATCCTCGGGTCGATCTTTGGTGACGGACGGGAGATGATCCTCCACCATATTACAGATTACTTGTAATCTACAGTCATCACAATTAAAGCTACTATCGTCGTCGTCATCATCGTCTGAGCTGATTGGACAAAATTTATACAATTTCTCGACGAATCTGAAACCTGACGATTCGTGTCAAGGCGCTTACATTTTTTAACGCGCACGGGGGGGTGTCTTAACAAGGATCGGTACATCCCCCACAGTTAGAGTTGATCAAATCTACAAAGGGCCATTTTAGTCCTCGCGTAGAGGGATGAATGTCCGCCCTGTGAGACGGGACAAGAAATTGCCTTTTTGTTTATTATATGCGTAAGGTACGATGGCTTTATCAAAATTTTGCTTTAGAATTGGAGCCAATTTGGAGTAGTACAGTCCGATGGTTTTATTGAATTGACAGCATGAGGATTTTTTCTCGTCGATGAAAACCATCGCTAGCTCGGTGACCACCCACTCCTTTTTTGAGTTGACAATGAATGAAAAATCAAAGATGGCTGACATGATGATGTTTATCTGTCAGATAATTGAATACAAATGTTTAAATAAAATTCTAGTATAACTTTTATATCGGAAAGGATAGCCGGTAGAATTATCCTTAGGAATCCCCTGATTGAACGGCGATAATTTTTTTTCTCTTCAACGAAACACCCTTACTAGCCAATTTCCGCATAAATTTTTTATACTTTATTAATTTATGCTTATCTCTTTTACTAATTTTAATATTATTGTTTAATGTACTTAGCGCACATTCGCCAATTTTGTTATATCCTCCGGGTCAACGACTTTGAAAATAGCTTTGCGCAATTTAGGTTTTGCCATTTTCAACACCGACATTATATGCTTATTTTTCTTGACTAGTTTCATCTAGTAGTCTAGAGGGAACAAACACTTCGCAAATAGTGTCAAATTTGTCCGTTTTTAAGTGCAGGCGTTCGTCCGCATTTTGACTCAGATCGAAGAATAAATATCCCTGAGGTGATTCTGTCGCTTTCTTATAGATTCTTTGTATTTCGGATGGATTATCCGGATAGACTTGCCTAGCTAGATAGTTTATCTGTGTTTGATCCACGGGTTTTCTAAACACCACAATGTCTTTAGCATTTAGGAAGATGTCACAAGACTTACTCCCATGATGGAAAAGGTTTTGTGTTATTTGAATAACTGATAGGTTTCTATGATGACTACTCTTGGTAAAAAGTTCACTCACGTTGTTCGAATAGGGTTCGTTTATTAAATCGGCCAATACGACGAGTTGAGGTCCACGCTTAATTTTAAAGTCAAAATTATCCGGTACACCTTTGTGTAATGTGACGTGACTAGATAATCGCGATGGAATAGAATTTTTCTCGCTGAAACACCATAGAATTCTATCAAATTTATCCACACTGCACATCTGTTTTAAATTTTAAAGAATGTTCTTTACAAAAGTAGTTTTCCAGCAACTAGACGGTCCCGCCAATATAAGTGTGAAAGGGTATACAAACACAGACATTGATGTGAACTCGTCTAGTGCCACCTTAAAACTAAAAAATAAAAATTACTTTTGCAAATTTATAGTGGCGCTGACGAACCATTCCCTGAGAATGTTTACATTTGAAAGCGTACATAGGTAATTTAATTTTTTAGATTTATACCCGAAACATTTATCATAAGTATGATGTTCTGAAAATTGAAAAATGACACCTGGACACGGGAATCGAACCCGGGACCTTCCGGATCCAGGTGTCATTTTTCAATTTTCAGAATATGATATCTAGATGGAGTAATTCCCACTAATAAGCATAAATAATAGCTCTGGCTATTAATTCTTAATATTTATGATGGTTCAGATCTTTCAAAGAGGGACAGCCCAAGTCTAACATATCAATTGCAAGTTTTTTTTATCAAGTCTTTCAATCATAAATTTTCTCTTCTCATCACCCTTAACATAAATTATTTAAGCATCGAGAGTAACAAGTTTTAAACGTGTATTCAATTGATTAGCGGTCATATCACCGTCGTCCCACTGTAGGACATGATGATTAAGTGTGAGCCAATCACATTGTTTTTGAAAATGACGCGGTAATTCTGAAAATGAATATGGGGCCTTAAATGTCCAGTGATGTACCACACTTCCTCACATAGCTAAAATGCTACATTCTTTAATAATGAACCTATTGTTCTCATCTTTAAATCCCTGAAAGTCTACGATGACCTTAGACATGGCTGGACAGAATTGTAGAACAAAACTGCAAAGAAAAACAAAGAACAGTCAGTATCCACCGTGGCCGACCATTATCCAAGCTGTAAAAAAAGTCACGTACATAGATCTAACACCTAGTTTTTTTTCATCTACGATGATGTTAGACAGTGTTGACATTTTTTCTTAATAGATGGCGTTCCATCAATTTGTGTTATCCCCTTATTATAATGTTCCAAACAATATTTGTAATCCTTCAATTCATCCTGTACAGAGGAAGAGAGTAAATCCCAAGGACGTTTTATATATCTACAGTCGTATGCTTTAATAAATTATACAGGCAAATTATTTAACTATTCGGCAGACATCAGATACAAATCCTGCTTCAAAGAATACGTGAGGATAGACGCGTTGATTTTATCCATCATACTAAATTAAAATGACCGATGATTCGGTCTTTTATAGTGGTGTCGCTTGATCCAAATCCCCCCACCCCTCTTTTAGTGTTTGATAGTAAATAGAAAAAATGTGATCAATTATAGCCGTAGGGTACGGATGTGTTGTTATTTAGTATCCTACGCTTAGTGAATACAATATTATAGTTTTTTCTCTCCATCTCGGAGATGACGATGGGACCTCTTTTTCTTTTAATTTTTCGCGGGTTAGTCACGTGTACGGGGTCCATGTCTTTCAAAATCATGTCTTTAATAATCGTAAAGTTTACCATCTTTGTGTTTTCATAGTTTAGCGTTAAATCCCTGACCTTTGTGGTAGATCTGTATTCGTTCGTCTTGGGAACGAACACACTTTACGAATAATTTTTCGGTCCACCAGAAACAAACTCTGCAATGTACGTGGTCTCAGAGTAAGCGGTCAGTTCGTTTGTCATATCACCCAACTTGTCTCCTGTCGGTATCGTGTACGTGTCTGTTGGTATTAGCACACTAATAATAGAGTCCCTGTTGCAGTAAAGACAAGAACCACCCAAGTGCCTAAGATATGAATTTAATTTCATAAGAGCACCGGTGGTTACGTACGTGGCTACAGGCACGTTGACCGTGTCTAGGAGGAGGGTGGCTTCTTCGTGGTACGTCCACGAGATGCAAGCAGCCTTGTCGTTAGGAAAGATAATGTTGTGAACCTCTGTGCCGGTGGTGGTGAGTAGGTCTAAAAACTCTTTCGGGTTGTTCACTATGGTGGTTTGCGTATTGTTCTCGTTCAGTGCAAATCGTCCTCAGAAAGAGTTCAAACACATTTTAGCAAGTGCGCGCTTTCCTGGATTCTTAACGATTTCGTTTTTATCCAGCACTATTCCCTCAGTTTTGTAATAGTTATTAACGTAATTGTCTTTGTCGGCGTCTGTTTTAATCCATCCGGGATATCCCGACGCCTCCTGTTCGATCTTGAGGAATTTGTTTGTATACTCCACAAACAGTCCTCCTTCTTTGGTTTGAGGGTCGAACTGGGTAATTTTATATTCCCGAAATTCGTGCGCTCTAACCACCTTGTAGCCCATTTCTAGGGATAGTCGAACCTCGTCTACTATCCATGTACCTGTTATAGTTCTATCAGAGTCGTTGTATGTACATTCACCTTAGTTCATCTCGTTTGCACAATAGGAACATAAACAAAACATTAGCTTTGATTGAGTCTTGTAGGGTAGTACGGGGTGGTACAATTTTCTAGGAGGCAAAACAGTACATTTAATTAGACCCTCTCTGTCTACAACGTTATTGGGACAGTCGATGGCAACAACAATATTAGTAGGATGACCTACAGGAAATTTAAAATATTTGCACACCCCAGGTACATACTACATATATCTAAATAACCTATTTTCTCATCGGGGTTAGTCCTATAGTGTAGAGTAATAGATTCACAACGTCCACAGTACAGTGCATCACGTGGATTGAGGGAAGCAGTTCAAATCATAGGGTTATTGTTTAACTCAATGTCTAATTCTGTGTCTTCAGTCAGTATTTTTGCAAAGTCACACTCTTTAATAGTTGGTACCCTGCGCATCTAAATGCTCGATTTTTCAACAGAGTGCACTCGTATCGTTCGGCGAGCATCTCTTTGGTCCCTGCTATAGTGACATCACGATTTAAAAGACATGTATACTCGTGGAAGAAACAGCCGTCAAGCTCAAAAATCTCCCTCGTCGTCTCAAAATAGCCATCCACCTTCCTGCCCAGGATTTCTATCTCACGTCCGTTGAAGGCGTGTGGTATGTGAATATCGGGGCAGGTTTTCTGTAGATAGAATAATCATTTTATGGTTTTCGCAGATTGTCTGTCTCCGCACCTGTATCCTCCTTTGGGCAGGATGGCTATCATATCGGGAGCTAAAAAAGTTTTCTAAATAATCAATTGCACCACGACGAGATGGTGATCGATTTTATAAAAACGTTCGTCAAGCCTAAATTTAGAAATAGATGACGAAATATACGGCAACCCTAATACATTTACATAGTCTACACAATAGGCCGTTAACTCTAACTTATTATCAAATATATACCCCTGCGCTAGATTCTCAGCGTGCCATACCATAAAGTCATTTCGCTCATCCTGTTTCATATAAACCGCGCCAAACATTTCGGGACCAGGTATCTCATCGATATAATTTAAATATTCTTATGTGTGAAACAGATAGGGGTAGTGTCCTTTTTTGCGGTATAGTCCAAACGCTTTCGGGATCTGTCTCAGTGTCATAGTCAGGAACCCTAGGCTGTCTTTAAATTGTATGTGGTCCATCGTAATGCAGAATATTTTAGTTCCATCCGTGATGATTTTAAAGGTGCGGTTTAGTGACAGAAACCTATTTAGGATAAATATCACGTCGAAGCCCCGCGAGTTGTGCGCAAGACAAACAATCTTATTGCCAAATGGCCTCGGTCGTTTCAGGTATTCAATAAAGTCGTCTACCAGATTCATCCAAAAGGAATAAGATCGTTTCCCGCATTGTTCGCAATCCTCGTCCATATTTTCGTTAAATTCACATTTTACACAATAATGTTGTAAGTTAAGAAAATTCGGTTCGTGTATAAAACAGTCATCGGTTATATCTTGCCTAGTCTCTAAATCGTAAAATACCATTAGATATTTATCGTCGAGTTCCTTTCGACTCAACGTCTGCATGTAACAACGATAAGGGTTGTCTTTATTCTGTTTGCACGTCCCACAGTAGGATTTAAAACATTCGTGATTACTACCCTTAATTTTGTTGAAAATATTGCACACCTGCCATAAATCACAAACGGTTTTCCTACATTGAATTTTATTCGATTTATGATTAGCGAAACAAGTGTCAGACCTAAATAATCTCTTACAATCACTGTAGTACACTTTTTCGCTCGCTTACAAACACGGAGGTGTGGACATACACAGTGAACAACTACTTTTACACGAATGTCCTCCGGCATTTTGAAATCCATCCGTCGCAAAAATATTGAACTGAAAAGTGGCCGCCATATTGATTATTAAGTTGAAGTGACGCGTGACTTCATCGTACAATAAGTTGATGCACATAGTCGAAGACGAAACCCCCTCGTACCACAACCTATTGACCGTCGAGAGGGTATTGTACAAGCGCAATTTATATTGGTCACCAAAATAACGCTGAAATGTACCTACATGTTCGCACCCCCCTGATAAATCTATGCGCGTTTTTGCGATAAAATAATCTACCTCATTGTTAATTTTATGCCCCTTAGTATATGATTTATAGTTAATATCATTAGTGATTTTGGATATCGCTATTACTATAGCGTGCGCCAAACAATTCGTCAATGATTTAACAACGACTATGCTCCTTTTATGGTGACTCAAATAATCATTTGAAAGACACCTTTTTTTTAATGCTGTTTTACCGTTGCCCATCATCATTTTGAGATGATTCACTCTAATCATCAATACATCAGCTGTATCAAATTTGGCCTTACTATGAATAACTTTTATCAATGTATTCATAATAGTGTTCACATCAATTTGGACACATCTACGGGATGAAACCCCGACCGGTTTGTCCAGATTATTCTCCATGTTCGTGATCGTCAGTCCTATTAAATCGTAAGGTGCCGTACCTCTAAGCAAATATGCCAATAAACTAGAGAAAATGTAATTAGGTAATGAACCGGGCTCACTTTCACAATCGAAGGCTTGAATCGAACTAAAATATACCTGCCTAACGTGTTGAACCGACGATACGTACGTCCTTTCTCTCTTATTATGGCAAATGAGTCGTTGTTGTTGTCAATATTTGTAGGGCTGGCATAGTCAAAATTGTGGTTTTGTTTTCCTATATTGTCCGGTATAGCATTGTCTGACGTAGAGGGTCTAGCATTGCCGATAGATCCGTCATTTGTAAATATATTTAATGTTTATTCCTAAAACACTAGAAAAATAATTTAATATTAGTATAAATAATAAATTGAACACTACTCAGAATAGAAACAGAGAGAAAAAAATAGTAAAATTATACTTACTTTTGCCAAAGACGAGCGCTCAATGTTTGCTATGTGACAGCTTCTTTTCACGTGGTACGACGACAGAGAAATGATAGTCAGATAGAAATAAATTCCCCTTTTATAATCGTCGACTAATTGTTTTCAACTTTGTTCATAGTGAGTTTTTTCATTACTTTATGTTACTACTGGTGTCACCTTAATACGGTATTTGTCTTATTGTTTACACACCTTGACTAACACCGCGAGATTAAAAAGGTAGACGTTGTTCACCTTGAGCTTATTTTTTAGAAATTACCTTGTCCAGACTTGTTCGCAACTTTAAAATGTTGACAATATGTTTAAATACGGCTGTATAAAACCGCATAGACATCGTTAAAATGGAGTCAGTCGAAGACGTGTGCTTTACCAAACCTCTTCAAGCTTTCAAGCGTCGCTATATTGAACATCAATCTAGGACTAGTGTTACGGGCCGCTCTTAACACGATAAAGCTATCAAGATAGGGTCGCGCGGTGTTTGTAAATGCGGGAAAGAGCATTTTAGATATGAATTGGGGATATAACAATTTAGATGAATGCGCAGATGGTGATATAATCGTTGAGTTAGGTACAACTGATTTTTTTTTAAATAATTACACCTGTATATTAGAAGTTCTACAAGAGTCCACCATCAAACGCAAGATCCATTATTGTAGTTCTGGATGTTTTGGTAACTTTAAAAAAATCTTACGCTTGTGGCTCGATCGGAGACGTACGCTATTGTAAAGTTATCTGCAACTAGTATTGGACGCATCAAGAGTGGTTATGCAACTGGCAAGAGGCGGCACTAGATTTTGACCAAGGCTTCGCTTCTGATTTCCTCGCAGAGTCACGCAGAGATCAGGTGACGACCAACCTGCAGGCTAGGTGTGCTAAAATTCTTCAGGATGATCCGAACATAGATAATTCCATACCGAAGAGAGAGTAACCATCACCCCAACTCACTTCCGTACGAGAAAATCAAAGTAATTTATCATTTTTTAATTTAAAAAATTGTTTACATATTTGTAATGCTATAATATATGTATTTTAAATCTCCTTTTTTTTAGGGTATGGAGACGTTTATGAAGGAATTCAATGCTGCTAAGATCGAGTCTCAATATATTTCACTTAGAAATCTAGCCGACAACACCAAATTAAATATTATATCTTTCAAGGAATGGGATACTAGATTTGGAAGAGGAATATACTTAAAGTATATTGTAAATGATATTTTCGTAGGTTTCTTTCTTCCAAAAAAGTTTTCACACTTATGTACTAGGAACAAATTGATCTTGTCAATAAATTTCTCTCAAACTTTGCATTAATTTATGATGGTGTGGAAAGAGATAACTCTATCAAACTTAGGATGGTTGAAATTTAGTCCGGTTAAATTTTATTTACTCAGTGGAGTTAAATACACAATTGATAATTCGAAAAAAAGTACCGTTAAAACTTTAGTAATATTGTTTTAAAATTGAAAATGTAGAGTTGAGATATGTCAATTTTCTAGTCAAAAACAAACGCAAGTCTTAAATAGTATTTAGTCTCTAATCATACTAATGTGACTAATAAAAGTTTTATTTGTGTATACACTTCATAATTGTTTTATGTCATCAGAATAACATATCTATCAAATTAGAAATTAAAAAATTGTAATAATCTGAAATTCCATATCATGTATGTAAAATTATTTTTTCTATTAAATGATTCTAATCTAATGTGCTTGAGTTATTTTTATGATTTTTTTTAAATAAAGAGGGTAAAAGGCGAAATTAGACATGACAGTTTTGAATATTAATTAAAGAAAATAATTTTGTTATCAATCCAGTGGATTTAAATTTACAATTATGGTAAAACTGTTTTTAAAATTGAAAATGTAAATTTCAGATTTTAGAATTTTCAAGGAGAGAGTAAAAGCTGAAATTAAAATAATTTAATTTGATACATGTAAATTTGCTAATTCTCGCCCTGATAGATAAAACAATGTACGTTTAAAATTTCAAGTTAATTAATAGTATAAGTTAGTATTAACTCTCTAATTGTCTAACAATATGTAGTAATAAAAAATGTTTAATAAAAGTTAAAATTATTAGACACGTGGGAAAGTCACTTATGTTTCCTACTATCTAGTTTGTTATAATGTCGAGGGTTATCTTTATGTCTAACTCCTGTGTAATTATTAATTTTTATAAGAATGTATTCTCTAATTATGTTTTCATAGTTGATAATTATATGTTTGCAAATCTAGTCTATTAGAGTTTTATTTTCACAACTAGACCCATTGTTGAAAACTAGAAACTCTTGTTGTCATCATCTGAAACATTTATTTCAATTACATCTAAATGTTTAATTATTTTAATTTGATATGCAAAGATCAAATATACTAAACAAATACACCGATTGTGGTCAAATCATATTTTATTAATTATTGTATTTAAAAACATGTCTTATCTATCAAATAGAATATAATCATTATGAAATTGAGTAAATAAAATAAAATTTAACTTACCATTCAGGTGTGCAGACACAATGTAATGTTATTTTATAAATTATTTTAAAATTCCGGCGAGCCATTAGTGTGTGGATCAACCACTTTGTCCCTAGTTGTTAGTTCAACAGATCTTTGAAAGCTACGTCCTTATGTACGGTTTGATTTAAACAGATGAACCCAATATAGTCTTATTCAAACAAACCTCTGTGTGGTTAAAACGCTGGGCTAAAACAAAACGGATGCTCACGTCTCCTTTCTATTGTAGGTTAACACTAATTATATGCTCACCTGAGAGTAAGGTTTTCCTACTAAAAGAGTCATATCAGCTTATATTTAAAAAAATATATGCTTTACAACTTTATAGTCTATTTAAATATGACGTCATTAATAAACATGACAAGTAGAGTATTGATGGCTACGGTGTATACATGCTCCCTTGAGAGCAAAATTTAGATTTCTAGTAATATTTTCCTAATGTTTAAATTATATATTTTAGTCATATAGCTTATATATTAAAAATATAGGCTTTACCACTTTGGAGTCTATCTAAATATGACGTCATTAATAAACATAACAACCACAGTATTGGGGGATGTGGTGTTTCGTTCATGGTACAATATTAATTGACGTCAGAATCAAACGTCACACTCTTATGACGTCACTCACTCTACGTAAGACGTCTAAATATGACATAATAAACATAGCAACGATATTGGTGGATATGGTGTTTCGTGCATGCTACAACATTAATCGACGTCAAAATAAAAGTCACAGTTTTATTACGTCACAATCTTGTGACTTCACTGTCATACTTAACTTACTCCACGTAATACATTATTTAGATACCTTTAACATTGCTACCCCCTCCCCTCAAAAGTCATACTATTTTGACGTCACAGAATATTATAATTCATTCAAACCTGATTTTATTCAATTAATAAACGTCATGTTCTTGTGACGTCCCTGTCACATTCTTTGCGTAAAACACCTTAAATAACTACCCCTCCCATATTTCCACTTCCAGATCATACCCTGCTCATTACTACTGGCCTACTTGACTCTTTTAATTTTATGCATCACTCTAATAGCAGGGCCCGGATTTTGTTTGCTTAGTTAAATGAAACACCTTTATCAACTAAATTCTTGCATTTCCCTGAATATGAACATTGATTTACAAACATCTTCTTCAGAAGCAATAGGCCTCCTCCCACGTAAATATTTTTAGCTTAGTTGTAGTGCTTCACCAGGGACGTGAATATTTCTACCAAAAAAAGTAAAAGATGGACAAAGTTCATTCAAAGCCTGCATTATCTTGTCACATTGTTTGCTGATTTAACAGAGTTTATATGCACATGAGAATTATATGTGATGTATCATAAAAAAATATGCTTATAAGTAACGTTTTAACAAATCTGCTGGGGGAATTTCTCACCTGAATAGCAACACGAAATAGGGCACCTCTCTCCCATCTTATAATAATAATAATAATAATAATAATAATAATAATAATAATAATAATAGCCCAAGGTCGGCCATACCGATTATGCTAGAATGATTTGTGTTGAGGTGGAGGTGTAGGGAAAGCGTGGAAAGATCAAAGTTTTTTCTGTTTTTTGACAAAACAAATTTTTGATCAAAATGATTCAAATAATTCTCAAGTAGAAATATAAAGATTAATTTTCTTCAAATGGTGCCACTCAACATTTGTTGAATATCTAATAAGGGTTGTCCTAGAATTTAATGACAACTTTTTATCTTCATTTAAAAAAGTTTTATCATCAAATGTCAATTTGCTCTTGAAAGATATTCATCAACTGTTGAAGGTCACCATGTGACGTTTCTACTGGTGAAAAGTTTTTATTTATTTTGGTCAAAAAAAATTGTTTTGATATAAAAACTGCAAAAACACTGCCCTTAACTCGCGTCCCCTACACTCCTACCTTAAGTGCCCACTAATGTTAATCAGATATAAAATATCAAGATTGTTAACAAACTATTTTTATTTTTTTATTTTTCGTACAAGTTAGTTTACCCTATTGTTTGGTACCCTAGCTCAGTCGGTAGCGTGTCATTTAGTTAGTTTGTAGGATACAAGGGGTAAAGGGGGACAGTCCACTTTTAACACAAATTGAGATAGTGCTGCCATCTGTTAAACAATTATGAGACCATTCTACTGCACTTTTAAAAAAAGATTCTGTCGTATTTAAATTAATTAAAAAATATATTTGCTGGTGTTATGCGATATAAAAGTTGTTGTCCTGGAAAATGTGTGTAAGGTGACTTTATCCCTAATCCCCCTGTACCCTTAATATGGTTATTAGGTTAGATTCCCGTCATGACAGAAAAAACGGTGAAATTGGCTTTCACCTTTCATAGTAATGAAGTGACGGGTGTGATTTGTATGTTTCTGATTTAAGTTAGTTTGTAAGTCATGTTCTGATATAGGCTCTAATCTGTCGGTTCATACAAAGTCATGTTAGATACCTCGAATAAAATTTAAATATATTTCTACCCGAAAGCTTCTAAAGTACGGGGTTAAAGGGCTTGAATATCAGACGTGTAAATGTTTATGTTTTGAAATATCATCTCTAGGAGGGTTAAAAAAAAACCTCACCACTGCAAGACTACCAACACTCACACAAACAAACTTCTTTTTCCCTTTCTCCTCCAAAAAAGCAGGCAACCACCCCTTAAATTCCCTTTGAGGCGCTTTGACTGCGCCGTCTCCTTGTCCTCTACTCGCCGCGAACTCTTTGATGTGGCTTTTACACCATATACAAGAACATTAAAAGAAAATGAACCTTCTCGGTTTAAAAATAAAATTGAAGTGGGGCACAAAACCAAAGCATTTATTTTATATTCCCCCACCTTCTTCCACCCCTCCCGTTAGGTATCTCCTGACGAATGTGGTCTGGATTTAAGAAGATATAATTCTGGTTCTTGGAGGTGTAGTTCTTATGTCAGACCTTCTAAGGAAAATCTCCCTCCGCAACGTTGGCTCTGAGATAAGGTGAAGTGGAATGGAATACGAGTTGAGTCCATAATTTTTGCAGTTTTTATAACTAAGTTTGTTTTTTTACCCAAGTAATCGAAATATTTCTTTGGTAAGGATTCATTCATATGATATCTTACCTTTTTTTTTTTACCCTCCCCGTTCCCATGTAACGCCAAGTAGACATTTAGCCCTGACCTCACCCCCCTCCAACCTTTGTTACGTAGTTTTTTAAATCAAGATTGAGTGTCATTCATTATTAATATCGGGGGACATAAGGTATAGGCTTAACTTGGATTTTCGACACCTTTCGGAAGTTATCTCTGTTTACCAACGGTGAAATCATAAACAATAATATATAATGATATGTTTTATTAACTATGAAAAACAAGAAGTTAGAACATTAAAAATAACACGAAACACATTAAATTAGGTAGAATTACAAAGTTATAGAATATGAAAAAGAATAATTAAAATAAGATTATTGCATTGAAGAAATTAAATAGTAAGGAATAAGTTACGTAATATCGTAAAATGAAGTTGATAATTTAACAAAACTGAAAGACAATATAAAATTAGTTTTACGGTTCTAAAATATAATACAATATAATATGAAATATATAAATTAATAAAAATTAGTCAAAAAACAAATAAAGTGAAAAAATAATTTTAATATTTAGTGAACAAAGAATATATTACATTACTGGTAAGAATATGAAGATTGAATTGTCAACAAGTTAACTAAAGTAATCACCCGCTTCCGTATCCGCACGGTCTAAGGCGTCATTCTCGCAATATACTAGATTGCCGATGACGGTGTCCAAGTCCCAGTCGGGTGGGCTGAGGGGGACTTCTTTTCCACTATCCTTTCATGCCCATGCGGGTACACTTCATCTCAGTGCCGGATTAAGTGGGGGTTAAAGGGGCTCTGGCCCCGGCTCCTGAACCATTCTGAACGGTCCAAGAAACTTCGAAAATTCCATTTTATGCCCTTATTTATGTGATTTGTGTGTGTGTGTGTGATAGTTGATAAGTTATACTTAGTAATCGCCTACAGTCTTACAACAATTTTCAATCACAGTTCAATTTTTAGTTGATTGCAAAACTTCAAATACTGTGGACGAAGTTTCGCTTAATAACAGTGAGAATCTTGATGAATCTTATAATTAGAAATGTCACAGTCTTATGACTTTATCAAGAGTGTTGATGTAGTTAGTTGCCAAGAGATTAGTAAATATATGTATGATAATAATTTTATTTATGTTTTTCCAAATGTAATTACTGATTTTAAATTTTAATTGGTAATTCCTCTCACCAACTGTGAAGCAGAGTGCTCGTTTTCAAAACTTACCTTAATAAAAAATAATATAAGGTCAACAATGCTTGAACCAAGACTTAACAGTCTTGCTATCATGTCATTAGAACACGATATTAGTCCGACACCTTAGTTAAGTCAGTAGCGCGCCTGCCTACCAAGCTAAGGGTCCTGGGTTAGGAATCCGGCATAGCCGAAAGTGAATTATTGAATAAAATGTTAGTTTACCCTTTCCCATTGTTAAATTAATAGCTGGGGACTAGATGTTGTGTCCACCCTAGTCTTAAGTTATTTTATAAGGCATATGACGCTACGACAGGCCTATCCAGCTGGTAGTGGAAAATATATTACTTGAATAAAAAACTGACCCAGGCCACAGGCTGGAAACAGTAGTGAATGTAAAAAAAAAAGATGATTTTACAAGACAGTTGTCATTTGATGATGTTGTGCAAAGATTCGCAAATATTAGGACAAGGAAAAAGACATTTTAAATTGGCATTTCTACTGATAGCCTATGTTTACTTTTGTAATTTTTTGTTTGATTGTAACTTTAATATTGATATAAAGTTTGTATTTTGCTGAGATTTAAAATGTAAAATAAACTCAAAATATGATATTCCAATGCTTATTTATATTTACACTTTTAATTGGATGCTCTATAAAGTCTTGGGCATCCTACGTGGCATAAGTAAATAAGGCCCCAAATTCTTCACTAGCCACAGGGTCACCAAGTACCTGAATCCGGCACTGTTCCCCTAAATTCCACCATCCTAATGCCTAACCCATTAGCCTAATATTATTAAATAGGCATACAACCTGAAAGGTTGGAACACATTCACGCCCGGATGAAGTCTTTCAGGGAAACAATCAGCCACGCCGCAGGTCCGGCTCGGCTGTCAGATGCTCCCATGGCCATTGCCATAGCTGAGTATTCTAGGTGTGTGGAGTTCATTGCTGCTTACACAATACTGGCCTCACATTTCTGTCGGCGTCTAATCACCGGTGACAGTGATATTTCAGAGAGTGTTGCCACATCACCCCTCTCTAACTTTAATGTAATTTTTCTCAAAAAGTATGTGAAGAAAGGATTTTTTTTTTAAAAGAGTGGTTTCGACTTATATTTACCCACCTAATCATACGGTACTGTTCGTATTACTACTCACCCTGTATATATGCATACATCCATGTATATACATGTATATATATATTTATATATATACATGTATGTGTATATTTATATATATACATGTATGTGTATATTTATATATATACATGTATGTATATATTTATATATATACATGTATGTATATATTTATATATATACGTGTATGTATATATTTATATATATACGTGTATGTATATATTTATATATACATTTATGTATATGTTACGAGTAACGTGAGAAATCGGGATAGTGTCGAGATTAGCCAGGAGATGTCAGCATTATCCAAGTCCAGTGGATAAGTCAGAAATAGAAAGTAATTTATCTCATTTACAGCCTTATCTGGATGATATCGACACTAGCCAGCAATACAGGGATAACATTGAATACTATTTGTAAAGCTAAGCAAGCTTTAATACGGTCTATATTTTGGAATGCTATTTCAATCTGGCACTTGAAATTGGATCATGGCAATGCACTAACATTCAAAATGAATCTGAACTAAACTTACCTAGCCTAAGCTAACCCAACCTAACCTAACTAACATAACCTAGCCTAATCTAGCCTAACTAACCTAACCTCAACCATAGAATTTGACAGTATCAAAGTGCTTCTGGATAGTGTCAAGATTATCCGGATCAACCTATAAATATAATATTCAATCACCTCTCAATCAAAATTATCCTTGTGGCTTGGATAATGTCAATATAATCCTGATAATGTCGACTATATTCGATTTCGTACTTCACCCGCAACATATACATATAGGCTATATATAGACATATGGCATTAGGACATCAGAAACCCTGACATATATATATATATATTTCAGGGTTCTTAATATCATAATTACATATAATTATATATCAGGGTTGAGGGCTTTTAAGAAAGGTGTTGATTTGTAGACTTGCACAAATATTACTAAACGTGTGAACTGATTCTGGAAATTACTACAGCCCCTGTTATTTGACACAAGCAAGGAAGTTTATTCACCTGATTGTTCACCAGGATATGACGACTGAAATACCATACCACTTGTATAAATGTGTACTCTCTGGAGCAGTCTGTGCGGTGCATAACGTCTCAACAAGCTGAGCCCCGACACAAGGATCCACAGGGACTCCCACATTTATTGATAAATAAATTACCGCTGTTTCGGACCCCCTTGTCCCACGCGTTTATTGCATTTCACGGGAAATGCCGAGGCGAGGATGTGCTTGACGTGATTTGCGGCAAGTGATTCATGAATGTTTCATGAGCTTCTGCATCCCGCCGTGCGCCGCGCTGGAGCGGGTAACATAATCCGGAGGAGGGGGGGGATGGTGCCGCCTTTTCTTCCCTCCCTTTCACCCCGTAAAGGGGGATAGCGGGATCTCAACCATTTCATCTGCTCGACAAAATCTTCATAAGAAGGGCCTTCCTTATCTTACGACTAGAAACGTTACTAGATATATTTTTATTAAAGATGTCACGATACCTTCTTTTCTCGATTCCGATTCTCGATTTAGATTATTAAGTTCAACCTCGATTCTTGAATTCTCGATTTCTATTCTTGAACATTTACTATTTAATTGTTTTTCCAAGCATCCAACCTCATTTAAAAACCAATTTATTCAACTTTATAGAATAGCAAAGAAACAACAACAAAATTAAATATTACAAAATTTCATTTTTTTAACAAAGAAAAAGATCCGTTTACCAAGTATTAAGGCATATTTTACAAAATTAATAAAATAATTAGTTATTACATTAGAAAACATGTATTTTCCCTTTCAAGTAAAGCCTCACCGAGTCAAATAAAAAAAGCTCTAACAAACAATCTTCAAATGCACAAGTCTTTTAAATTCACCAAATAGGATTGTTAACTGAACCAAAGTATTATAGCAAATAATGGCAAATAAACTAATATCAGGGATATTCGATTACTACTTGTTCTAAATTTTGACATTTTCTTAGTTGCCAGTACTTTCATTGAGAGCTAAGAATCAAATTATAGAGAATCGTAATATTTAGATCGATTCTCGATTCTTTCGATACTAGTAAGAATCGAGGATATCGAGGTATCAAAGAATCGAGTTTGACATTGGTAATTTTTATGTATTCTTACTGCAAGTAAAGTGATCTCTTTTGACAGATATTATAATTTTTTATAAAATAAAACAAATAATATATTATACAAACCCCACTTTGGTGGCTGTATAGACTAAGGCGCTACTATCACAGTAGACTATACTGCCGGTGATGGGGAGATCAAGGTTCAAATCTTAGTGAGATGTACTGAGGTTTTTTCCCCAAAAATTGTTTTCCACTATACCTCTACGATAATGCGGGTACACTTCCACCTAATATAACCTTCCTCATCCCTAAAACCATCAGCGTGATTAGCGGATAAGCGTATGACCTGAACAGGTAGTAAGACGTAGTATCAAGAAAACCTAATAATAGTGACATATCGTGACCTCTTGGAAAGAGAAGTATTGTGACCGTAAAAAAATCGAATTGGATATTTTGATAAATGTCCACGTCCCATGACCCCCAGAAAATGTGTTTTTCGCTATGCCGTCTGTCTATATCTCGGACTAGAGCCGAAACCATTTTACCGATCGGGATGAAATATGTATCTGGGGTACCCTTAAGGCTCCCCCAATGTGTTTTTTAAAATTAGATATCCAACCCTAAAATTAATGGTAGCTTACTGAAGATAAAAAAGAGATATAATCTATTTTCTCTGAGTCCGTTCTAAAGATTTTTACTAGATTTTCTATCTAGACACTGTTTACATTACAAACAAAATGGCAACTCTCATTTTCCTTTAAAAATGATTTTAAGGGCACTTTACATAAGCGGAAATTTCCAATTTGTATCACATCGCAACTACTTGAGATACGAAATAACTTAACCGTGTACAGTTGTAATACTATAGAGATAAAAATATTTTGATGAAAAATCTATTTTTATAAAACCAATGGCTTCTGAGCTATGAGCAAACATACATCTTTATGGATTACTTTGAAATATTGTTTTTCTATGTTCTTCGAAGGACAGAGATGCTCCTCTTTTCTTAATGTTCCTGTAACATTTTATATTATTTCGTTTATGCTCTTTGGTGGAGTGTCTATGCAACAATGTATATTATTTCGTTTCATAAACCTTGCTAGTTTTTAGTAAATGTTTCTATTTTAAGATTAAAGAGCGAGAAAGTCTGTGCTGTGGGCTGTACCAGGCTCACTACAAGATTACCTCCCTCTAAGAGCCTCGCTGACTGGAGCGTTGCTTGTTAGGTGGTCGAATGGTCGAAGGCATCACTCTCACAATTATTGAAGATGACGTGGATATCGGAGTTCAAATCCCAGTTGGGTGTACAGAGGATGATTTTTCCCTAAATGGCACCCCAAGTTTCCTCTCCGAAAATGGGGGTACACTTCCTCTAAATTAAGACTGCCTCATCCTGACACATTAGTGTGATTACTACACATGCGTGTATCCTGAACGGGTAGAGAAATGCAGTTACAATAAAACGTCATCCTATCGGGATTCAAAAGCTAAACATTCCGTAACCATCAAGCCAGACCATACGAAACTAACGCCTTATCTCTCGTGCCTACTGATGCATGTTCGTTGTAGTTAAGTAGTCACCACACCGGTGAGCACGCGGACTAGAACGTCAACCCCGCCTAGTTTGGTTCCCAGGTCACGGGGAGTTTGAATTTAGAATCCCAGGAGAATGTATCAAGGGCGTTTTTTTCCCTAAAATTATTTCTCGCTTCCTATAAATATAATGCGCGTTCATTTCATATAAACTTAATACTTTCATTGGTATCATCACGCTTTACATCTTTGTTGTGTTCCTGGCAACAACTGTCCCCAGTAGATAACTGAGACTAGTCTCTGTAGCTTATAGTTGTGGTTTCCTTGGTTAAGACAGATTGTATGTCGTGAGCTGATATGATACACCCGTGCAGTATAAAGTGAGTAATGGACACCCGTTTGGCAAAAACCAATGCTAGAATATTCCTCTAAAGGACAAGAAAATGTATTGCATATAAAGGGTGTCTACCGAATTATGTAAACCAAATTTAATGAATTTTTCATTACCTATACATAAATATTCATGACTAAAAATATTTTATGTAATTAAATTAGATAAAATGATAATTTATTCATTAATATAACACAAAATATCAGACTATTTTAGGATAAAAGGCCTAAGAACCCAACAGCCCCCAATAAAACTTAATTCAGTGCAAAAAAAAAAATTAAATATCCTCTGAAACTAAGATTTTCATTTAAATTTCATAGCTTCTTATTTCTAAGATTTTCTCATATCTGAACTATGTAATCAGTGGGTAGTAGTTGTAAATTTAATTTTAAAAACCCGCCTCGGTGGCGTAGTTAGCTAACGCGCTAGTTTCATGTTGAGATAGACTGCCGAGGACGGGGAGATCGAGGTTCAAATCTCGGTCGGGTGAACTGGGGGGTTTCCTAAATTGTTTCCCCCTCTCCCTCCATGCAAATGTGGGCTCACTTCCTCTAAATACATCCTTCCCAATTCCTAACCCATTAGCGTAATTAGTACTTACTAATTTAACGAACGGGTAGTAAGACGCGGTGCTAAATTAATTAATTTAAAAAATACTGTCTTTATCTGAACAATCAACTTTGCTCAGAAAAACTAATAGCTTGAAGACTAATTTAATGACTTTTACATGAATTCCATGACCAAAATCTTATTTCATGACCTTTTCATGACTTTAATGACCGATAGACACCCTGAATATTTTGATTGCCTAGTTCCGCCAGTAGTGGCTATATATTACGAAAACATGTGAATTATTCACAAACTTGCTACCACCTTCTCCTCCGTTCCCCGGTGTGACGTCACGTAGAGCTCATCACACTCCTATTTGTTTCGTAACACTAATTAATCACGTATTGTCCTCTATCGTGCGTGTTTCATCCACGCCTGTGGGTTTGCCTACCTTTCCGGGCTTGCTGGCGAGGGGAACCGCTTCATGAGAGTTTCCATAACAGTTTTACATCCGTCTAATAAGAAAAGTTTGCCCCCGAATGCTATAAAATTAGGCAAAGTTTCATAAAATACGCAAACATATATATATATAAATTTTAAATATTACCATCAATGGGCTTTGCTTGTACGTATAGTTAAAATAACTCACGACTTGCAAAACTAATTTAACCTAAAACAAAACAGTGAAATTTAAAGTCAGATATTGTTAAGATTTGGAATCCTAGATGGATCTATAGACAATAATTATTGTTATTTGAAGGCCCGGTTTGGACCTAACCAGGATCCCAAAGAACTGAAAATGCACTTGGTCATAAGGAAAAGGCCCAAAAACATGTATAGTATGGGCTTTTACACTATGTTTTACTACACATCCGGACTTATTTGTAAGTCAACAACCCGAAAGTTGGTTTGATGTGTGTATTAGGCATGCACTCAATCCTTAGGCTGGTTAGTGCTGCCTGCACCATCTGGTATAAATCTCATATAGACTAACAGGAGAGTTAAGGAAGTGTGGTAGCTCCCCGTTACTTTCCACACTGAATTTCTATGAGCTCACACGAAAAGACCTACCGATTTTTCTGAAAAGGTATTTTCACATGGCTTGCAGGGTTCTTTTACATGCAACCATCGACATGGGATTGACTTTACCTTCCCTCTGAAGGAATTTGTGCTACGAATTTTTATCCCTCAAGAAATGTCAGTCGACCTAGGCCGGATGTGAACCCACAAACATCGGGTCCTGATGTGGTAAAATTTAACCCAAGATCACTGAGATCAACTCATACAGGCTGTGCATTTTTAATTTCACTGATGGAGGAATCTCATACATGACTATAGCAGTATTATGGTAGGAAGGACATATATTCAGTTAAAGAAGCTACTTAAACTTACTAATTCTATGGCATTATGAACTCGAAAGTTCATTGTAGCACTTAAATAAGTAAGCCACCTATCCCTATTTTGAGCTAGTTCTATCCAGTCCACCTCGTTACACACTATCCCTATCTTGAGCTAGTTCTACCCAGTCCACCTCATTACATCCTATCTCTTTTAGGTCAATTCTAATGTTATCCTCCCATCTGCATCTAGATCTTCCCAATGAGTTTGCCAGTCAGTATCCTAAACCAGGTTCTAGAATCTTCCAATAACGCTGCATGTACAACACACCGTAATCTACGATACTTTTTTTATCCTAAAAAGTCTTGTGATGAGTACAGGGTAAGCAACTCATCATTATGTAACATCCTACACTCCCTAGTAGTCTCATCCATATTTTGGACCAAATATCTTCCTAGACACCTTTTATTATAATACCCTAAATAGGTTTTTGTCATGTAAGGTAAGAAAGCACGTTTCACGCCCATAGAGAACAACTGGTCAAATTTTGATCTATTCTGAGTTTTACAGTCCTTGAAAGCAGGCGAGATGTCAACAACTTACTGACCGAGTAATAGAATGCATTTCCTAACTGTATTATTTTCCTTATTTCAATAGTATTCATTAACCATATCGAATGATTTGTTGTTCCTAGTAATCTCTAAATTATCATCTCTGTTTGACCATATACTTGATCGTTTCAGCGTTCACTTCTAAACCTATTTCCTCACTAGCCTCTAATAAAATTTCTGAAATTATTGCAATAGCTTCCTTACTAGTGTACAGCAGAGCTAAACCACATGCGTATATACGTAGTAGCTGCATTGTACCGTTTAATGTCAACTCTTTCCTACTTTCCTGCATTACCCTAATATGCCAGTATACTCTTAAGGCTAGATTAAAAAGTAATAAGGAAAGTGCACATCCTTGTTTCAACCCCTAATATATTTCGAAAGTGTCTGATAAGTGACATCCAACTTGTACCCTGCCACGCGTATCGTCAAAACGTACCTCAATTAGCTTGTCAATTTTTTAGGCTATCCCAAAATTAACTAAAATTTAATATAATTTGTTTCTTTTAACTTAATCATGGGCTTTTTTAAAATTCATATATAATTAATGTGTCGTCATGTTGTATTACCATATTTTTTTTCTAATATTTGCCAAGTAGTAAAAATCTGATCCTGTGTTGATCTATTTCGTCGAAATTCACACTGATGATCCCCAATTATTTCCTCTACATATGGCGTCAATCTCATTAAAACTATGTTAGATAAAATCTATAGTTATTAGTCTATTTTTAACTCCCTTTTTGAAAATGGCTTCCATTAATGTGGTAATACCTCATGGCTCCATATGGAATGCCTGAAGCTGTATGGTTCTTTAACTTCCTAGTAGGTTCTTTGACGTCAATAATACCTGGCTCTTGGACTAGTGAAACAGCAGTATGTATTTTTATACCTCTACCCCATTCGGATCCTTAATAAACATTTAGAATACTCGTAAAGTGTTCATTCAATCTACTCAAAGCATTGTTCGTGTCTAGCATCAGATAACCATTCCCATCTTTCACTAAACTGGCCGTAGGCTGATAATTTTTCCTATATTCGTTAATACCCTAATAAAGTTCCCTGATATTCTTATTTATGCTATTTTGTTCTAACTCGCTAACGTCAACCTTTAAATACTCTCTCTTGTTGTCTCTGAATATGGTACTTCCCTTCCTTCTTGCATGGCTAGATGTGTTCAAGCTCAATTCATTAGGACTTTCTAGCCAATGTAATTTTGATTCCCCTCTCTCCTCTATTAGTATTGAAAAATCATTAACAAACCATTGCTTCTTTTTATTCTTTTCACAAAGACCTACACTACTTTATGCTGCATTTCTAATATTATTCCTGACAATTTCCCACTGTTTCTCCGAATTCATGTTTTTCTCATCATCTTGTAAGCATTCTAGGGCAACAAACCTATTTAAAATTTCTATTTCAGTTTTCACACTCACCATTTGTCAGTTTTTCTACATCATATCTTTCTAACTTGTCAAACAGATTTCCCTTTTTTGTTACTGACAGACATTCCTTAAGTTTCGATACCACTAAGAAGTGGTCCGAATCACAATCTGATATTCAGTAAGCTTGTATCACTTATTTTATCCATACGCAAGTGATCTATGTGATTATGTGTATTTCCATCTGAGAGGTACAAGTATATTAAATATGAATTGAAGCAAGTACTTTTCACAGTAAGGTTCTTTGAAGTGGCAACATTTATCAATCTTATTTCATTATCACTACTGATGTCATGAAAACTTTTCTTTCCTATTTTAGGTCTAGGGAATTATTTATTCCCTCTATTTGCATTATTTAAACTACATTAATATATTCATACGTCAAGTCATGTGCTTTCGATTTGTGAGTTTTGATAGAGTTTAATAGTTATTAATTACTATATTATAAATGTATTTTCTAAAAGATCCTTCCAATCAGATTCCTACCACACCATGTATATATATATATATATATGTGTGTGTATATATATGTGTGTGTGTGTGTGTGTGTGTGTGCATGCGTGCGTGTACGTCATCCCTGTCCTTTTTCTTTGAGCCCCAAATAAAATAAATTTGTTACAGTTATTAAGGTGGGCGTGCAGGGAACGCGAGAAAAGGTCAGTGTTTATGAAGTTTTTATATCAAACAATTTGTTTGGACAAAATGAATAAAAATATTTATCCAGTAGTAAAAACTTGAAGTTTAGTTAACTTCAAATAGTATTCTTAACATTTCTTAAAATATCTGTCATAAGCATAATGGCATTTGATGAGAAACATTTTAAATGAAGAGAAAACATTAAATTCCAGGACACCATTGACAGATATTCAACAACTACTGTTGTAATTAAATAGAATTTCATTTGGTAATCATTCTAATCAAAATTGTCCACCCTTCATATATTTTAAAATTAATGAATATTTTCAAAATATAAAAACTCAAAGCATCCATATGTGTTAGAAAATCCTCTCACAGTTGGGAGACTAAAGATATTTATTTTGTATTGTTGACAACTAAATTTAATCGTTCGCAGTTATTCC
The DNA here is from genome assembly GCA_902151455.1 of Timema bartmani. Lineage (NCBI taxonomy): Eukaryota > Metazoa > Arthropoda > Insecta > Phasmatodea > Timematidae > Timema > Timema bartmani. The sequence goes on from CABFWB010005038.1 coordinate 46,300, forward strand.
ACCCCTATAGCAAACACTTGTGAAAGATGGCTGAAAGACATGCTCTGTCTCTCTTTATTTCGCTCCATCTCATTCTTTCGCTTCTCGAAGGTTAAACCATGGTGCACCTTTAAAAAACCATGGATGGTTCTGGAACAATTTCCTTCGAAAGATATATGTTAAAAGAAGGCTTCTTTTCACAGTCATCCCACTGCATTATACGGGAACGGTCCACGTTAAATTAGTCTCTTTATTTTCAGAAATAAAAATTGTTTGAGTATAAAGAAACAGTCGGTGAGCTACCGTACCGGGTTAAGTTTATAAATATAATAAATAAATAATATTAAATTGATAGAAAGCAAGTTCTCATATATAGACAGTAAGAACCCAGCCTTACTAACATTAATAAGCCGGAGCACAACAAGACTCCAACCTCCGAAAGTCCACCTTCACTAAAACAACATTATAAAATGGAACACAACAGGCAGAGGATTCATCATCATCATCACCATCATCATCTCACCTCACAAAATACACCACAAGTGGCTTCAACAACGAGGGACTTCCCAGCGAAGCATAACGTATCACTGTTTATGTCACCATTTGAAGGAAATTAAACTAAATATGTTTCTACTGGAGATATATTTGATTTATTTTGGCCAAATAAAAATTTTCTATAAAAACTGCAATAATATTTACCTTAACTCGCAACTCCTACTATATCACCAAAAATTGATTTGAATAAATTACCGATGATTGATCTTTATAATAAAAGGCAAAACTGACTCACTCACTCACTCCATCACTCACTCAATCACTCACTCACCCAACACCGTATTTTCCCACCCCCTAGGTATGGAAACTTGAAATTTTTCGCGAAGATTCAATTTAGGCCCTAGGCAAGTTATAGGGTGGGTTGTTGCGAAATTTGACCTCGAAGGTTTGAAGAGGGGGAGTTGGAAGTTTTCAAATTTCACTTATGTATCTTTTGAACAAGCGAAGAGAGAGCCTAGACATTAATTTGAAGGTTTCTTTCTAGAATTGGGTGAGACACTTTTGATAGTTTTTCAAATTTAATTTTCTAAGAGGATGTAGAGGGGCAGAAAGGTGTGGGACTCACTGACTCACACATCACTACATTTTCCCAAACCCTAGGCCTAGAAACATGAAATTTTAATTGGCAGAAAGATAGGGGATTACCCAACATAACCTGGAAAATATAAAATTGTGAAATTTCAAAATGAGGCTACTGTAAATGGGTGGGCCTATAGTTAGAAAAACCTTTTAAATGAAGAAGAAAAGTAAAATTTGGCAGACAAAACGATAACTCCAGATATCCAAATAAATCTTAAAACTGGATATTTCTAAGAGCTAATCGGAAAAAATGGGTGGAGGAGGTCTCGTATTTTAAAAACTAATAGTAAGCAATTAATTCCCAGTTTGGTAGAAAAATGAAATTCGGCAGGCAGGTAAAATACCACTCTAAATAAATATTAAGGGCTGAAAAGGTTAAATTTTTATTTGAGATTTTGTAAAACGGGGAGGAGGGATTATAAACAAAAAAAAACCACTTTTGAGTGTGGTGAAAATTTTAAATTTGGCAGTTAGGTAAAAGGACAACTCCCGATAACTATATTCGTCTTAGTATTAGACATTTTTAAGTAGGAGCCGTTTAGATGGGGGTGGAGATTTACAATTTCCATAACTAATAAAAATAATGACTTTTTTGTGTAGTAATAAACTGAAACTCTGCAAGAATATGTAAATAACACTCCAAATAGCAATATGAGTTTGATGATTTTAAGTGGAAAAAACAGGGAATGAAGGGGTGAGGGTAGGTAAAAAAAATTTTTTTTTGAGGTGAAACAGAACATTGAAATTTATCAGGAATTTAGAGGGATTACTCCACTAACAAAATAGGTGTTAAATATTTACTATTTAGAAAAGGGTCTGGGAAAATGGGGGGTTTTCAAAATTCCCAAAACTAAAATAATAAATTACTTTTCAGGGTGGTAGATGATTGAAAATTGTCAGCCAGGTATAAGTCTCACCTCAAACAAACATTAACGTTTCATCCTTTAATTTCAAAATAAACGAACAGTAAATAGTAAGGGCGGGTTCCTTCTATACTCCTAAAACTAACATAAAAAACACATTTTGGTGTGATGTAAAATACCAGTAGAAATTTGACATATAAGTCAATAAAGTTTTCCGAAGAGACGAATGACATCTGAACATATCGAATTTCACTATTGAAGCCCGGGAAAGAAAGAGCTCAATATTATTACAACTAAGTTATAATATATAATATATATATATATATATTAGCACCGTGTCTTACTTAATACCTGTTCATGCTCTAAGCATGTGTACTAATTATGCTAATGAGTTACGAATGAGGAAGGTTCAATTCAGAGGAAGTGTACTCGCATTTGAGTGTAGGGAGAGTGTAAAACCATTTTGGAAAACCTCAGTACACCAGACCGGGATTTGAGCCCCGTTCACCCTGTCACTGGTAGTCTAGTCTAACATGATAGAGACGCCTTAGACCATGTGGCCACCGAAGAAGGTAAGTTAATATAGAACACTACATCTTGCTGTGGTTTAAAATTGAGATTTCATAACCACCTAAATAAACCATATAAAATAATCAAATTAATCTTAAAATTTCAAAATGGGAATGTTGGAAATGAAAGAGTTGGGGGATGTAGTAGCTTAAAATCTTTCCCAATTTTTTTTTTTTCGGCATACAAGAAAATTTATATTCAACAAGTTTGCAAAAGGACACCCCCTTCCCCACAGAAACCATTAAAGCTGGAAAGTTTGGAATTTGAAAATAGTACACATAGAAAAAAGTATGATATAAAATTTGAATTTTGTACAGGCAGATGAAAAATACTAAAATAAACGAATACCAAACTAAAAATTATTTTGAAGTGGCTCTATTAGTCTTGAGATAATAAAGCTAAACTTTGAAGGATAAACTAGAGCTTGACAAGAAACGACATAACCATTAAAATAAACCAATTGTGTCGACATAGCATGGTGGACCGTGATGCCCTTTGGAAAACCATGATGCATATTACTAAATATGTTTTTTTTAACAGAGTATATTATTTAGTTATGTTCTTTTTTCCAACACATTTCTGTAACAATGTATATTAGCTCACTTATCTTATTTTATGATCGTTCTTGGGTAAAAATTACGTTTTAATGGGTTGTGTTTTTTTATCAAAAAGTAGGCAGCCTGATCTTGAACGTTCTAATTTGTTATAATTTTGGTGCTGCTTAGCCGTGTGAATAACGGGTTAAACTACTAGTTTATTATAAATATAAGACATAGATTTATTTTGCTACATAACATTTTAGTTTTGCACATATGTTTTATTCTCGATAATATTATAGCTTATATAGAGACATCGATGTTGATGTTTAATTCTACTTCCATCCCTAGTAAACACTGTGAACACTCATCTGCCCAGGGATCCCCAACCCGACCCTGATTTATCACTCCTTGTTTTCCTCTAAAAAGTCTCACCTCATCACTTTCCAGATGATGGCTTCAGGGCTCAGCATCTCCCGAGTTACTTTTACCTCGCACTTTTCATCAGTCGTCGTCTCCTCAACCCTCCACCGCCTTCCTTGTGTTTCTCATCTCCCCGGGCCAAAGGATCAACGAGGACTTTACGACATCGCGACTTCTAATGGAAATATGGCGGCGAGCTGTCGACACTTTATATTATTTTATAAAATAAAGTAATTAATTGTTTTTCGTTGGCCGGCTTTCTACTGAGAAGTGATACATTTCGCGGAGTAGATAGCGGTAGGATTAAATATAGAGCCTGTAGGTTTTCTAAGTAATTAGTTCTCTTGGCACCGTAGTTAAAATTTGAAAATTTAGTTTGGCTTGGAAAATTAATTTTGTTGGACGTAAACAAATAAAACTTTTTGCAACAATGCTTTATCTACTCTTTGTCATAATCCACATAAATAATATGAATGTGGTTGAAACAACAGGTATGTGCATTTGCTATGTTTAGCTTTCAAAATAATTAACAAAGTTTGATTTTTTTTAAAAACTCTTGGTCATAAATAGGTATCACATTAGGCGAGTTTTCGGTATTGACTTGGTTACTTCTTGGTAT
>CABFWB010005039.1:0-21768 GCA_902151455.1 Timema bartmani
ACTTAACCTACATTTAAATGTATAGGAAATATCTTAGGTCTAACTAAACCTATGCTACTGATGTTTTAGTGTAGGCTCCTATTGTCTACTAATTATTATTTGTTTTGAATTAAAAGCAGTTTCTTACATCACATATGCCTATCACTTAAAACCATTTTTTTTTTCCAATTAATCATAGTAATCGTAGCAATGGTCTTGCAAAATCTCTCATAGGCCTCCTTCTTTAAGATGAAAATAGTATTAAAAAATTATAAATCAATTTATATTAAGTGGTTGCTTACAAAATTGGCTACAAACCAGGCTATGATCATATTTCTCTTTCTAATGTTATTTTAAAATAAATTAAGGTGTCATAAAATGGGCCTAAATAAATATTAGAATAATTTAGTCTATAGCTATTTGTAAGAAAAATAATTAAAATCAAGATGTTTATCATGTTTTATTTAAATTTTCTATCAAAGGTTTAGTAAAATGATTCTATGCCATCCATTATCTTGGTTTAACATTGCTGTGATGCTGGAGTAGAAATTTTTTAAATCAGACACTAATATAAAAACAAATTTTTAAAACTTGCTTCCAATACTGCAGCTCATTTAAGGATAAAGGATTCTTCAAGGGTTGTATATAAAATAGGCCCTATGGCTTGAATATAGGCCTATAAACATTTTCAAGTTCAATGTAAAAACCAGTAGCGATACGTCAGGGTAGGCAGGGTAAGCTCAGACATCACAAAAGGTTTTGAAATAGGATAGAAAATGTCCCTTTAGTAAAGGTTTGTTTTCTTTTCTTTCGCCTTTACTTAAAACAAATGTAAAATTAAAATGGTAATTTTTTTAAAGCGTACTGACATGGAAGCAAATGTGTCAGTTTGATAAGCTGAGGTTGTTTCCACTAACACATCTAGAGACTAGGACATGAGGGCAGCAACGAGGGTAATGTGTGCACAGCACTAGTAGAACAGTTGGTGAAAGCATGGTAATCGTATTCGGGAACATCCACGTAATGTAAGTAGAATCCAAACGATATTATTGCTGAATATATCAGAATTAATTGTCTTCTTAGGATTCCCTTAAAGTAGTTTAGCATTTTGTGCAGATTACAGTTTGTAGATGTCATTTTGATTTAAGTGACATGCTACATACAGTATGCTAAATTGTACATACACTTTTATACAACCTTTTTACAAAACAATTCTAGGACTAAAGCAAATACAAGCTGTACATTTATCCACGTAGAGTAAAGCTACTTAAAATTATTGTGAGTTAAAAATATGAACCTTATTCGTGGTTTTTAGAAGTTAGATTCGCATAAAGCTACCTACTATTTATAATTAAATGAAACTTAAAGAGCCTGCCTACTGATCTGAGACACGTTGTAGATACCCAGAAATACCATGCTAGGAGTTTAGAGTTGGAGCTGATTTTTTTTTAAAACATGTATCATGCCATTGTGAGGAGGAAACGTGTTAATATGTTTATATTGGACTTAGCTCCTCACTTTTAGAGTTTTATAGCTAGACTAATTAAATACGAGTCTAAATTACCTTATTTACAACACCATTTCACCCGATATATATCTCTGTTCTGAGATAAACATGACTATAAAATACTTAAATACTGCCTTCCTAAAAAAAAAGAGTTAATATTTAATAAATCCACATTTCCATAACAGGAGTTTCTAAGATAATTGAGAATAGTTTTATAATTGTGAGGGTTCATACCTACAATTCCTATTATACATACCGCAGTGTGAGGATATTTTCCTTCAAGTAGTCTGCGATCTGAACCAAAATAGGCTTTCATCAACGCTAACTCTATTTAACATTTTACACTCAGAACGCCAAATGTGACTTTTCTATGAAAAAAATTATATTTACATATAGGCTAAGCGTAGTATTTTACCTTTTTTAAGTTTATTTATTTTTGAGTATCTGAACAAATTTCAAAATCAAATCTAGGAATAATATTGGCAATCATCATCTGTGTCTACGTGGATAAAAAGGCACCTGTCTCATCTTGTATGATTTTCTGGTTCATATATTTCGTAGTACCTCATATTCCAGCCCGATACCCTGAAATATTATTTCCTTAATCTTTTCCAACTCGTTCTTCACCTAAATGCGGGTACACTTCATATAAATTATATATTCCTCGACCCCTCTCAACTGGTGTGAGTGGGACAGCCAGGAAATAAAAATAAAATGCATTCTACTAACAAATTAATTAGTCAAATTCTGACCCACCTCAGGGGCTGAATGGTAAAAGGCGTCACTATCCTGTTAAGACTAGCCAGCTGATAATGGGGAGATCGGTTTTCGAATCCCTGTCTAGTCTACTGAGGTTTTGTTTTACTAAGTGGTTTCCCAATCTCATTCCACGCAAATATGTGTAGTCTACCTTTAAAATCCTTTCTTCTTCATCCCTACCACATTAGAGTATTTATCATATATGCGTATATCCTGAACAGATAGTAAGACGTGGTGATATAGAAAGAAATTAAATTACAAGACATGAATACACTTTTGCCCTACTTTTTGAAGGTTCTGTTTAAATAGTTCGTAGAATAAAGAGAATATAAACATGAAAAGAGAATTTAAGAAAAATTAAATTAAAAGTTTGGTAGATTGTATAATAGAATGGAGAGAGAAGTTTCAAAGTTTAAAAACAAAGGGAATGCCTCTTTACTAGTAAATAGGAAGCTATCACGGGTGTATGTAGTAGCAGCATAAATACCCACGTAAAGTCGACGAGATAGATCACACACACAAAAAAGACGCCTTATACGTATATTTTGTCGCCGAAATGATACTGCTAGTATCTATATGGTTACAGAAAAAAAAAGTTTCCTTTACACAGAGGTACTATCGTTGATATAAAAGTATTTGCATGACGTCCACGCTAAAAAAGGGTTTCACAAACGCATCTTACATATTGCAGATTTAGTTCTACAAGGAAACATGTCCATATTATCTGTTTATAGTCTGGTCAAAGAGATATCGTCCATTCACTGGTACAGGTGTGCATGCAGTCAAACTGTCAAGCTCACTTAGTGTGGCTTGATGGTGACGGAGAAGCTGGAGTTAAAATTTTGGCTTGGTATGCTGAGAATGATATTTCCTAAAGTGCCTACCACTCCCGATCCACGAAAATATTGAAACAGTTACTCTAAGTTATATCTTACTGTTCTTTACCCTATTAGATTAATTAATATATGTGACCTGCTTCTGTGGCCGCATGGCCTAAGGCATCACTATTGTGTTAGATTAAACTCCCGATGACCAGGAGATCGGAGCTCAAATCTCGGTCGGGTGTACTGAAGGTCGTTTTTTCCCAAATGGCTTTCCACTCTCCCTCCACGCAAACGTAAGCACACTTCCGCTAAATTCAGTCTTCCTCATCCCTAACACACTAGCTTCATTTTATGCGTATATACCCGAAGTGGTAGTAATACACGGTGCTAAAAAAATTAATATATATGCTATATATGTATATATAACACCTTAGCTCAGTCGATAGTATGTCTGTCTTCTGAGCTAAGGATCCCGAGCTTGATTACCGGGATGGCCGAAAAACTTATATTGGTGAGATATGGGTTTACCCTTTCACAGTGATAAATTTATGGCTTGGGACTGGCTGTTGTGTCTCTCCTAGTATTATGTTATATTATAGGGGATATGAAGCTACTACAGGCCAAGCAAGCCGTTAGGGGAAGAATACATGCCTGACCCAGGCCACAGTCTGGAAACAGTATTTGATGTATAATTTTTTGTATATATGTGAATAGTACCCCAACGGTTATTAAGATGCGAGGGGGTGAATATATTATCAATTCCTGGAAAGTTTGGTTTATTATGACAGTTATAAATAAATTACAATTATTTCTATTGGTTTATCTCTTTTACTCACTTTGACAAGTGACGTAGATTGACCTTGGAGGTGAGTGACAAACTATATTTTCCAGGTGAATGCAACAGTTTTTTTAAATTTTTAATGGTCTGAAAATTTTAAATTTATCATAAACCATGTATACAATAGGACTAGTAGACTATTTGAAAGATGTGTATATATATGTATTGGTTAATTTGATAACTTATATTGTTTGGTACTCAGACACACGCAAACGATATTTAAGATACAATTTAAGAATTAAATCTCAATTGAAACATTTTTGAATCCGTTCCCTTTCTTGAGTAACCGCAATTTACCTCACAAAATATATTAAATTTAACCATATAACAGGTCATTAGGGGCCACAGGAGTCAGGCCCCACCAACATTTTTCCAACAGTTTTTTAACATAAGAATATTTTTTTCTTTCTTTCTATTCTATAAAATACTGTGGGAAAAATATGAGTGTAAGGCGGAGCAACATTCTCCACACGCAGGGATATTGTATTCTTTATACAGTATTCAAGTCAAGATTATTCATTCCTTGCTCTAAACGTCACATGAGGACGGTATCAGAGCTAGAGTTACCGAATATAGAAGCTGAGTAGGGCCAGCTATGATGAGCCCTCTCAGAGAAGCCACACCTAAGGTGAGATGTCTCTCAAGGTCAATCCCCCTACCATTCCGGTGCGAGCTTTATACTAGTAATTTTGGCCTACCTGAGCTGGCCCGATATAAGATAAAGGTGCTCTATATTTTCTTTTTTCGTATATATGTCTGTTTTAAACATGTGATAAGACCCAAGAACTAAGATGACGCGTGAAAATGATTAATTAACATTAATAGAGTAAATTCCTTGTGAAAAACTTGATTTTATTCATTAGAACTGCAATAAAACCTTGAAATTAATGGTTAAGAGCACATCAGCCTAATGACTTTGTATTTATGCAAGTAGATGGCAAGAAAAAAATTACTTTTTCCGATGCTTAGTTTGATAAAAAACTGTGGTTAACTCTGAGTGAAGAAAACTGAGCCTATTTTGTTTTTATTGTTTATTATTTGGTGGAGAGGTGTTGTGGACATCGATAGGCTGTAAGGATCTTAAACATTCGAGTAAAAGAATAGAAAAACAGGAGGAATGTGCAATTCATTTGGAAAATGCACTTAAGTTTTAAACGTTTGGAACAGTAAATATTGCATCACATGTAGATTCTGTGGTCAAAATTTCGGTCCAAAAACACAATGAACAGGTGTCAAAAATAGGTAGATATTTATCAGATTTATAGAATGCTTAAAATACTGTGGTACAGTACTCATGAATTGGGATTTAGAGACATACGCGCCCAGATTTCATATAAGTAATGTCATCACTCAATAAGTTTAATTCAAAACCTGTATTATTTTATTCTTTCGTTCATAGATTTGTTTAGTTATTTTGTAATTCCAGTGATTTTTAAAATTTAGGAAAACTTAAATTAATTTAATCTAATATGTTAACAAGTGTCGAGAAAAAATCTGGCCCGTCACCGCATACAACCAATTATATACACCTTATACTTGCTCATATGGCCAATCATGTAAACACCCTGGTTGCTCTTATGGCTAACTATGTAAACACTATTTTCCTACATTGCCAAATATTTAAACCTTATAATTTGTCTCAAGATTAACAATGTTTTTCTTATATTTACACATTTATCCAACTTAATAAAACCTCTCAATTTGACCATACGGGAAACTATATTATAAATCCATTAAATTTTTGCCCATTTGTGCAACTTTTTAAACACTCTCTCTTACCTTCTGGAAAACTTATAAGCCTTTTCTATTTTTTCACATGATCAGCTATGTAAGCCCTCTAGTAATTGATGTCCAGGCCAGCTGTGTTAACTCTATTATTACCTATAAGGCAAACTTTATAGACCCTTTCTATTTTCCCACATGACCAACTATGAAAGCTCGCTAATTGATTCTTTTTCATTCTTAGCACGTCTTAATACACGATAATTGATCCTAAGACCAACTGTATTGGCTCTCTATTTGCCTCTAAGGCCATTTAAGTTGTGTAAGCCCTCAAGTTTGCATTTTAAATTTAATGATTTGGGGGATGAAATATTAATTTTAATTAATAATTATATCAAGCTGCTATAAACATGTAGTTTATAGTAGATACTCAATAAAATATCAACTAGTCTTATTAGTACAAAATACAGAATATATATCAAGTCCACACTATTATTTTTTTGGACACATTCCCTCTAAGGACAAATTCAATTCATATTGGCATATTTACGCTTTCTAATCTTAAAGCAATACTTAAACTTCTTAAAATAATTTTCAGAAACATATGTTGAGGTAGTAAATCCATATTCATAGTTAAGTTAAAAATATCAAAACAGGGTCTCTAAATAAAAGGAATATAGATACGTAAACTATGTTATATTAACTATACCCGCATAAGCGTCAAGAAGTAATGAGAAAAATATAGCTACAAACACACACACAAATAGCTCAGCCAGGATTCAAACTCCAACATCCCTGCCAAGAGTGACCAATTGCAATATATGTCCAATGCCTTAGACCACTTAACCATTGGGGAGAAACAACATTTTGTAATTTAAATATTAATTTATTTTCCGGTTGTAGTAGTAATCTTATCTTATTATAATTCGACTAGCCCATTCCCGGTGATAGAAATTAAAAGGAAATGGCTTAACAAATTTTGACAAATTATTTCTCATTTTAAAGATTAGGATATCGGGAAAATTAATAGTTTCCAATGAAAATCTGAGTTTCCCAGAGAATTTTCAGCTTTCATTCTTCGTTTATATCACCATTGAAATCCTGATTTGTGCATGGTTTTACACCTGTAAATAAAATATTTATCCTTAGCTAAAAGTAATAACTTCTCCTGCAAATAAAATATTTCTCTTTGTTTAATAACAATAACTTAGCCCTCATGGTACAGTGTACGGTGGAACAAATATAAAAATTAGGGCATATATATATATAAAATACTAAACAAATCACTGATTGCAGGCTAGAGATGTATAATTTTGTTTGCATTGACACTTATTTTTGAAATATCTATCTTTGATCACAAAATGACTATTTTAATAGCTGGTCCTAAAACACATTTTACCTATATTATTTGATTGAAGAATTTATTTACTAAAACTGGAGAAATATTTATTGTTATTGGAATGTTGTTATCCTTAATTCACATTTAAATCAACAAAAATGACTATAATTCACACATTGAAAGGGATTTGATTCTCTGTTGGGTATACTGAGGGTGGTTTTCACAAAATGGTTTTCCCCTCTGCCTTTACGTAAATGTGGGTACACTTCTGATAAATTGAACCTTCCTCATCCTTAAAACCATCAGCGCAATTAGTACGTAAAGGTGTAGCCCGAACGGGGAGTAATACGTGACGCTAGTAAATAATTTGTTGCGTACACCATCTATCTTCTCATACTCACACTCACTTTCCAACACAGCTACTCTCTTCCACATAATAATTAATATCGCTCAAAAACTTTCTTTCACACATAATCTCTCTCTCACACACAATATTTCTCTCACTCTCTCTCACACACACAACCTATCTCTCTCACAGTTTATATCTCACTAAATCTAAATCTAAGACACAATTTTCTCACACATACACTTTCTTTCACACAAACTTTTCACACACACACTCTCACAAACACTCTCTATTATATACTCTATTTCTCAGACAATACCTTTATCACAAACTTTCCTTCTCACAAATTATATTTCTCACAATCTCACACAAACTTTCACTCACACAAACGCTCCTTTTCACACACCTTCTTACAAACTTTCCCTATCACACACACGCACACTATTTCACACACACGCTCTTTCACATTCAATATATCTCACTCACCCTACCCTCACACACTTTGTGTCTCCCACACATCCTATCAGAAACTTTCACTCTCTCACTTACACATTCTCTCTCTCACACCCAATTTATCTCTCACAATTTTTTCTCTCTCACACACTCTATCACAAACTCGCTTTCACATTCAATCTCTTTCTCAAGCACTTTTTTTTCACACAGCATTGTTCACATACTCTCTTTCTCACATGCTATCTTTCTTTCTCATTAACTCTTTTTCACACACTTTCAATCACATACACACACTATTTCACGTACAATTTATTTCACACTAACTCTCTTTCACACACACACTCATTTCTCACAAACTTTCTTTCATACACACGTTCTTTCATAAAGACTTTGTTTCCACACACTCCTTTACAAACAAACTCTACTTCTTTCTAACACACTATATTTCTCACACGATCTCTCTAACACACTCTTGTTCTCTCTCGCCCATACACACACACATACTCTTTCTCACCAACAATCTCTCACAATCTCTTTCTCACAATCTTTCTCTCACAATCTTTTAAGAATCTTTCACACGCTCTTTCTCACAAAACCTCATACTCTCAAAATATTTTCCACACTTCCTCTCATAATCTATCACTCTCAAATCTCTCTATTTCTAACATTCTCACACATATATTATATTTCTCTCACACAGTTCTTCTCTCTCACACACTTACTTTCTCACACACACTCTCCTTCTCACAATCATTCTCTCACTTTCTCTCTGATACATTCTCTATCTCACACTTCTCCCACCCATTATTTATTTCCAACTATATTTCTTTTAACATTCTCCCACTATAGCTTGTTCACTCTCACTCAATCACACTCACTCTCTCAGTCTCAATCTCTAGCACTCACTCTTTCAAACTCACTTTCTAAAACTAACAATCTCAGTATCACTCTCGCATTCATACATTAATTCTCACATTTTCTCAATTTCTAACTCTTTTTCTCTCTAAATATATTATATATAATTTGATAAACCCATTTACGGTAGTAAACTACTAGAATAGGGCTTCAACGATTTTGACAAACGAACACTTATTTTAAAGTTTAGGGGTCAAGGATGCCTGCAAGAATATAGCCTTAAACTAAACCTAATTTTTCCAGCAAATTTTTCATATTTTTCTTCGGTGTGGTCAGTGGCTCTTTTTTACAATCATTCATTGTTTAAATCACAATCTAAACATTGATTTATGTATAGCTGTATATCGGCAAATAAAATATTTCCCTTTGTTTAAAAATAATGAGAGCTTAAGTCTTATTTTAGTGGTTTGGTGCAACAAATAGATAAAGAGCTGGAGAGGGGTCATTTTAAATTTCTCATCGTTGCGTAAAGGGGGAAAAAAACTTTATGATTCAAATCAAACACCGTTGGTTAAAAATATACGTAAAGTTGATAGTCTTTGACGAGTAAATTTTAAACTATAAAGTTTAGTGAGGACTTATTGTATAGATATTTTTCCAATAAAAAGCTTAGAATATATTTTAATGCAACAATCTGCCTCTATCACTGCAATGATCCAATAGTCTTAGATACAAACATAACATAATTTAGGAAAAGCTTAGTAAAAACATAACGTAACACAAACTTGACTTAATACAAACTTAGCTTAACACTAATATAGCTGAACGTAAATACAACTTAACGCAAACATAACTTAACACAAACATGATTTAATATACTAATTACTTTACACAAACACTATCTAGTATGAACACAAGTATTTATTTATCTCCATAGTATTTTACATTAAAATATTTATAATATAAAACAAATAAAAGGAAAATTTTGTAGACTTTTGTTAAACTATGGTAGGTTTTTGAGTACATGTTTTTTGTTAAACGTATAATCTGGTGAAATTGAGTTGATGCGCTAAAATAATGACTGTACCTCCTTTAATTTCGAAGGAAAATAAAAAAAAAGTGTATCCATATATTTTGTTTTTCTTTTCGCCCTCCTTCCAACCAAATTTTGTGAACTTTCTTTCTTCCTGGAAATTCGACACTTCACTTCAATTTCTTCCTACGCTTAGCCATGTTCCAAGAGAAAAAAAAAGAACGAGAAAAGTTGCTCAACTTTAGGCGGAAGTTATCTCGCAGAGTCTCGCGTTTTAATGCTCTCGGGTACTTCCGGTTTCCCGCTTGAACTCGCACAACCTCCATCCAACCCATTTTCCTCTTCTCATTCACTCGAATCTTCTGTAAGAGACAAGGTTGGATGAACTAGGTGCAAATGAAGGGGAATAATTCAAGTTAACGGACCAATGACGTGACAGTACTCATTTAAAGCCCGCGCAAAGGCTGTGTTGGGTGGGGGAAAGAAATGGACCAAGTTGACGAGCCACCGTCTCTCTCGAGAATACCCTTGTACTCAACCTAAAGCTTCAAAGTCGTTACAACTGAAGATTTCGTTGAAGTTAGTACTCTGTGATCCCAAGAAGTGTTTCTGTGCAAGAAATGGGTTTTCCTTCCTTTATTTCATTAGAGGTTTATATTTTTATAAGAGTATTTTTAATTTGGTTATGGGGTTTCAAATTAACAACTAAGATAAAATGCCCCGAAGTTTTTATAGAACTTGTTTTTTTTATTTAGGATTTAAAATCAACTTTGATACGTTTTATATTACATTTAAAAAGTTTTTATACACACACAAGAGATATTATTATTATTATTATTATTATTATTATTACTATCATTATTGTACATTTTAAATGTATTTGTAATTAATTTTACTATAATAATTATATTTTAATAAATTTAACTATATCCTATAGCGATAAATAAAAAGAGAGGCTTTATATTCTATGACTATGTTATACATCCTAGGTCTAAAAATAAAATAATAATTTGCTTAACAAGTCTATAAATAAACTGAAATGTTGTACTTTATATGTCAAAGGTACAGGCCTTCTAATAGTTCGCATCCTATGTCTTAGAATAAATAGAAATATTATACATTTTGTGCCTATAAATAAATAGAAATGTTTAATCTCCAGACTCATGAGTCAGTTGTTCTATGCGTTTCCCCAAACCTGCCGGTAGTAATATCAACTAACAAACAATAACTAGATAACTTTGGTGCGCCTCGCCACATCTTACTCGCTGAGTAATGTGTTCTATGTTCACGCACGTTGCGTTCTATAAACTAGGGAGTTTTGGGGCTATGTGCATTTGATTACAAATCCAAGGGTCACATTTTAAATATACACAGGTTACATTATAATAGTAAGAGATGTTAAAGCTGAAGTTTGTAGGTGATGTAGGCATACTACCTAAGCTTGTTTTACATGTTGAGTTTGTATTTTGTAGTTATCTAGATAACCTCATGAATCTAAGGAGAGGTTTATATTCTGAGGCTGTGTGTGTTTTATTTTGTAGCTAAATCGGTGGGGAAGGGGGTAATGAAATTATTGTTAAAGCAATGGATATTGCATTTAAAGCTATGATGAATATATTCTGAAGATATGCCAATTGTATTCTGAAGCCATGCTGTTGCATTCTGAAGCAGTATGAATACGGGTTTGGGTGGGTTATTTTTTGTAAATAAATGAGGAGGTTTCCTTTTGAAGCTAACAGAGGTATCATATATATATATATGGACTGAATTCTCAAGCTATACTGGTTACATTCTAGAGCTATGTAGTTTGCATTCTATATATATATATGTAGTTTGCATTTTATATATATATATATATAGATGGACTTTATTCTGGTAGCATTCTGATCCATGCAGTTTGCATTATGGAGCGTTTACTCGCATTCTTAGGCTTTGATTGTTGGATTTATTGATATACTGATTGAATTTTAAATCTATGTTGTTTGCATTCTGTAGCTATTCCGGTTGAATTCTCATGACATGCTGGTTGCATTATGGAGGCGTGGAGTTTTCATTCAAAATATATGCTGGTTGCATTTATTATTATACTGTTAAAAGTTTTAAAGCTATGTTTGTTGCATTCTGAAGTTATTATTATTGCATTCTCATGCTATGGTGGTTGCACTATGAAGCTATTCTGATCGCATTATGGAGCTACGGGGTTTGCATCCAAAATCTATGTGGACTGCATTCTGAAGATTTGCTGGTTGTATTTATTGACATACTGATTATATTTTCAAGCTATGTTGGTTGAATTCTGAAGTTATTTATTCATAAAATGTGTTACCTATATTCGTAGACTCCTAATTGAATTAGTAGGAACCACCTAGCTCATACTTATCTCTCTTAGCTACTACTATATTTATTCCCCCTTTCCAACCATCTTCTTCCCTTGCACATGTTCCTGACTACATAAATATTTCTCTATCTTGTCAATTTCGTGGCCTCCCTCCCATGTATATGCTCACTACCCCTTTAAACCACCATCCGGCGCTCAATATAACTCTATATTTTTGCACCGCGCCTTACTACACGTTCAGGTTATACGCTTATATACTAATTACGCTAAAGGTCTTATTAAGGAAGTTATATTTAGAGGAAGTGAACTTGCATTTTCGTGGAGCGAGAGTGAAAAACAATTTTGGAAAAAACCACCCTCAATACATTCGACCAAGACATGAACCTCAATCTACCCATCATTGGTGGTATAATATACTGCAAGATTATCGCCTTAGACCATGTGGCCACCGATGTAGATCTTTATATAACTCTTGATACTCAGCAACTTACTTAGAATTTGGAAAACAATATATTCCCTATTTGAAATTGGCATATGATGAACGTTAATACTTTATCTTTCACACACGTAGATTGTTTCGAATGGAATTGGATGACGTCATATTTTACATTCGGAGATGACTACACCTAAACGAAACAAGATTTGGAATCAATCTGCCCATTGTCCATAGTTCTTTTAGCCAAGAGAGTTTGTAATAAATTGTTTTTAAACAATCTTGAATAATTTTGATACTTGGGTGACCTGGTGGTCTAGGGGTAAGGTGTCTGACTTCTGTGCTGCGGGTCCGGGGTTCAATCCTCGGTCCCGGCGCAGATTTATCTGATTGCCAAACCCTTCCTTCACCTCTGAAAAGATGTGTATTAATCACAACTTGTGAATGTGAGGAATGCCAGGCCTCTACCGTGGTTCGGATTCCACGTTAAACTGTAGGTCCTCCATTTCATCTCACAATCACCCTGCCATTGCACATTAGCGTAAGTGCGTATAACCCAAACGGGTAGTAAGACGCGGTGCTAATAATAATAATAATAATTATAATAATTTTTATACTTGAACCACTGGTCACGCATTTAAAAGTATCGGTCATGGATGATGATTGATGATGGCTGGGAGGTTGAAGTTCAAATCTAGATAGTGTTATAGAAGGGGGTGATTTTCCAGACATTATTTATTACTGTCATTTTACCATCCTCTGCCCATTCTAATATGGATGCTTAACCTCTACATTACCCATTAATTATACTCTTTTAAAACAAGCCGTCACCCACTTCAGTGGTCGAATGGTCTAAGGCGTCACTCTCGATATAGATTGGACTGCAGACGACTGCGAGATCTAGGTTTGAAGCCATTTGTATACTAAGGGTGGTTTTCCCTAATTGTTTTTTCACTCTACCTCCACGCAAATGTGAGTACACTTGTCTTATATTTTACTCTATTAATTTATAACACTTTTCCCTAATTAGTACATATGCGTCCAATCCAAACGGAAAGTGAGATTCCCTGTCAAAAATATAAATAAATAATATAAAAAGGCCATTAATTACTTTGATGTTGAACTTAACTGACCAAAAACTAAGTGGAATTAGAGAAATTATAAATAATTTAGTTTTTTGTTAGCTACTTTCATGTTAGACTGGCCAGCTGATTATGGGGATATCTGTTGATTGGCTCAAATTCCAGTCAGGTCTTTTAAAGTTTTTTTTCTAAAAGATTTCCCACTCTCCTTTCACGCAAAGTCGAGTAGATTACCTCTTAAATGCCTCCTTCCTCATCTCTACCTCTTTAGAGTAATTATCATACATACGTGTAACCTGCACAGGTAGTAAGACACGGTGATAAAAAAATGGTTGTTTACTAAAGGCTGACTACCAAGTCACCGGAGATACCACCGGAAACTTTGTTAATCAAGAAACCAACGTAGCTTGTCAATTGGGTTTACTGAAACGTGATATTTACCACCATGACATGAAGGGTAAAATAAACACGAAGCCTCTGATAAATAGTTAGAAGAATACTCAACGTTTTTCCTCGTGTTTTTCGCTTCATGGAATTTCACAGTCGACTTATAAGCTGACAATCTCAGGGGTCTTAGGTTAAAATGCTCGCCTCAGGACCCAGTGTACATGGGTTCAAACCCCACCTGGGTAAACTGATTTTTTCTTGAGCGATAAAAATCCGTAGCACAACTTCCTTTGGAGGTCTCATGAGGATTTTGACATGTAAAAGAACCCTGAAAGATTTCTCTGCCCGCAAAATTGATACGCTCTTTCGCTCTAGTTCTTAGAAATTCTCGTGTGCTGATATAATTAGTCGGTTCAGGAAGTGCACGTTAAATACCTCAAATATTTGTTTTTTAAACTTGTGAACTACGTGATGTTACAATGCATTCGCAACAGTTTGAGAGCTTAAGGCTTCTACTTAAGGGGGGCGTCTTCAAAAATACTGAAACAAATCAAAGTAGTTCAAGGATCTGAATATTTTGATAATAGTTTGTTATTTTAAAATATCGTTTAAGACAAAATGAATTATAAAGATATCATCAATGCTCCATACTGGTGGTAGTCAACCTAGTACACACAGGAGCACGTGAGTAAATTTTAGGGGGTACTTAAAATTTAAATATGAGTACTATTTCATGACTAACACTGAATAATCATGCCCAGATTTAGGGTTTGCCCCAAGAAACCCGGACGTAAGGATATGCGAAATGGAAGCACTGATTTTCTCTTTCTTTCTCTCACCTAGATGTAGATTATAGAGTATGTAAATCTTACATTATACACCAACATCTTCAGGGGTACAACATTGAAGAAAAATAATGTATGGTGATACCTGAATACCACTAATCCATAGCATAAAAAGCTCTTATCTTTGAGTTCAATAAATTTATACACTACATATTGAAATTTAAAACTAGCTCACTTTCAACAACGTTTTGACGCAAACTGCTGCAGTTCTGTGACTATTCCTTGATTGTTTTACGCAAACTGCTGCAGTTCTGTGACTATTCCTTGATTGTTTTACGAAAAAACGTAGTGGTGGATACTGAGGCTAGTTATTATCAATTATTGATTTTTTTAAGTATTTAAATAAAACTATATTTAAAAAAAATACTGAGCATAATATGATATTTAATATACGCAGCATCAGGTGTTAAAATACCCGTTATATTACTAGGTAATGGATAGTTAAATAAAATTGTTTCAATTTCAATTTGTAACAATGTATAACATGAAGGGGTAGGTTGTTACATTGGTTTATAATATGAGTTTCAAGTAACTTTTTGAGATTAAGCAGAATAACTAAAACTATGTATTAATTATAAGATTATTACAAGATACGTTATAAGTTTACACCGCAGTCAACTTCTCATTCAGGCTAGGTGCATTTAAATGGTTTAGAGATGAGGAAAGAGGGCCTTTAGAGAAAATGTGCCCTCATTTGCGTGGAGTAAAAGAGGAAACTCATCTAGAGACAAACACTCTCAATATACCTGGGTGTTATTTGAACTTCAACCTCCCTGCCACATATAAATCAAACCAAATGAGCCTGATGTGTAGCCTGCGTGAACAATGGTGTGGTTTATTAGATTATAAATTAAGCACAATATACCTTTAGTAAGTTACATAATACTTTACCAATAATTTGAAGTACATTGGGTATAGACGTATGAAAAACTAAACGAAGTAACATTATAGCTTGGCATGCATATTGAGTACTAAGACTAGGTAATATGTGTGGCGTTCGTAAATTAGATTTAATGTAACTTTAGTAAGAATAATTCATCACAAACAGAATTTGTAAGCAAACACAATTTTGCTTGCACTTTAATCATTTTTATATTTTTTTCTCTGCAAAATTTCAGCTTTTTTTTCTTCTCTTCTTTCCTAATCAAATATTCTCATCCTTATGTGTCAGTCAGAATAGCAGAATGAAGCGTTCTGCGACGTCTAGGCCTATATAGCTTGCTTCCTTAGTCCACCCTGGGTGGGGGAAACTGACTATAGTACGTGCACTTACCACACTTAAAGAGGCAATAATAATTGGGCACACAATAAATAAAACAGTTTATTGGTGTATATTCAAACAACCTAATAAAACTGTAATCCACTGCACGTATAATTAAGGAACTAGATTTAAGTGAGTTCCAGTAGTAATTACGAAATAACTATATTATTTAAAAATAGGTCTGTGTATATAAACCAATGATATAATATTTAAAATATTTCGTTTTGAAAATATTATTTGTGCATTCTAGAACTTTTTAAGGACGTAGCTCCACACAAATGTTAGGCCTACATCTTTTCCCCCAAGTGCCATTTTGTTTATTTTACTTTTTACTCGAAATGAATTGAACATCAATAAAAAAAATATATTATTTATTGAAGCATAGTTAAAGGTTTAACTGAACACAATTTAAATAGACGATGTAATGTTATTTTATAGTAGTAAACCTAAACAAATAAAAGGAAGGAATTGCTAAAATGTACCAAAAATACTTCAACAATAGGGTATTTGGATTATTAGTCTCAGCTTTCTTTAACAAACGGAGGATGATCACACATCTGATTGTATCAATTTGTCCCTGTAACAACTAGCCCAATCTCCCCTACCTTTTATAAAATACAAACAGATATTTTGGAGTAGACATTGATAATATTATTTTTTTATTTTACAATTATTGATAATAGCTATTCAAAGTTCTATTATCAAATCACATGAATTGACATATGAATATGTGAAAATATATCTAGTAATGATTTATGGATGTCAGATATTTCCATTCAAAAAGTAAAATAGTTAATTAAAAAACCAAAAGTCTACTCATTTAAGGAAAAACGTAATAAAATAAAAACATGAAAACAAGTTTGAATTATTTTTCTTAGCTTACCACGATGAGGTACCCACTTGGGTATTTACTAGCTCAAGGTAAACATGGAAAGTGTGAGTAGTTACAGAACATTCAAGTGTAATAACATAGCGGGCCCCTATCTGTAGGAATGTACAGTACCTTAACTAACATAGTCTACAGGCATAGAGATAAGGGAGTGCCTGACCACGGCATTAAATGTTGATGTCCTGTAACTATTCGCCCTTAACAATTACACCCAGAGCTAATAAATACCCGAGGGTGTGAGTGCCTCATAGTTGTAAGCTAAGAGAAAATATTTCAAACTTGTTTTTAGTGTATTAAGTTTTATTCGTAGTAGGTTTTTTGTTTGTTTATTGATTGATTATTTTAATCAATTCTTTTTCTTGGAGTGTTTGTGAAACTGCTAGAACCCACATTCCTAATTCAACACTTTCAAAAAATTAACACCTCAAACTATTAAATGGTGCTCTCTTGCATTCCCTCGTGGTTCCATGGGGGATGGTAAAGCTACCACCAAGTTCATCTAAATAAGAGTCAAACCCTGTCCTCCACGTCAGCAGCGACACACTATGTTACGAGCCGGATGCCTTAAAGATGTGACCTCTTTTGCGGGTTTTAATAATTTTACAAATAGGCCTACTACCACTGGAAGTAACCAAGTCAACTGTAAGCCGATAAAAGACTATCGAAGTGCGCATCCAAATCTAAAATGACAAATGTAGCAAAGGAGAATGACACTGTTTATAATTTAAAGATAAAAAATTATGAAAATAACGTTTTAGGTCCATCAAATTTCCTAAAACTGTTTTATTTCTAATTAATTTGTCTATATAAAATTTGGTTGAAGAAATATTACTTATTTGAGTAAAAAATATATTTTGGAGGGAATTAGGGAGGAAAGAGGGGTTTTAAGCTTTGTGTCACTAAGTAAAGCCAGGTTAATACCTGTCGCAATTATATAAAGTCTGAGTCTGGTATAAGTATATCTATTGTTTAACAAGTAAACCTTGACTTATATTTTGCTTTTAAAGTATAGAAGGAATTAAAAATCTTAAACAGAAAGCTTAATTATGGTCAATTTAAGGGGTTTCTTCTAAGCTAGCACAGTCAGAAGTTCTATTTTCAAATTCTGTTGAACAACTAAGTCCACATGCATTGGTTTCTTCACCATTAAAATTACAAAGTAAAGTAAAAAATTGCTAAATAAAATGACAGTTTAAAAATAAACTATTATTAATCCTTAATTATTGTGTATAGTCTTTAATTAAAGTTATCCTATTAAAAAGTTACCTATTTACTATTGTGTAATTTAATGAAAGGAAGGTATTATAATATCCATTTTCAAAAATAGGGATATTACCGAATACAAAGATATCTCACTACTACCAACATGCTAAAAAAAAATTCTGACATAATTTTAATATGATTGACGCCATATGCAGAGGAAATAATTGGGAATTATTGGTGTGAATTTCGACGAAATAGATCGACAGCTGATCAGATTTTATTATTCGCCAAATACCAGAAAAAAGTGGAGCTACAACATGTCGGTACATACATTTTACACAAATTAAAAAACCTATGATTCAGTTACAAGAAATACATTATATGAAATTTTAGTTAAATTTGGGATAGCCAAAAACTTGTAAACCAAACTGAGGCATGTTTGACTGATACGAGTGTCAGGGTGCGGGCTGAATATCACTTATCAGATACTTTTGAAATACATTATTGATAGAAACAAGGAGATGTACTTTCCCGATTACTTTCTAATCTAGCCTTAGAGTAGCTCTGCTATTAGGATACCCAGATGATCTAGCTTTGTTGTTAATAGTTAGGAAGGTGTTGAAAGAAATACAGAAACTTTGATAGAGGTTAGTAAGGGAGTATATTAAGAAGTGAACGCTGAAAAGACTAATTATATGACCACACGGAGAACACAGTTTGGGGACGAGAGATTACTTCAAGAAATATCATTTGACAGGGTTAATTATTTTAAATATTTAGGAAAAATATTAACTGGCAATAACAATATTAGATTGGAAACTATGAAAATAATACAGTCGGGAAATACATGGTATTACTAGGTCAGTAAGTTGTCATCTTGTTTAGCTTTCAGGGAATATAAAACTCAAGAGTATAAAAATAAAGACTTACCGGTTGTTCTCTATGCGTGTTAAACGTGGTCTCTTACCTTACATGAGGAAAACAAATATAGAGCTTTCGAAAACTAGGTGCTTAGGAAGATAGTTGGTCCAGAAAGGGATGAAGATACTGAGGAGTGAAGGAGTTTATATAATTATGAGTTATATACCCTGTACTCACCACAAGACATCGTTAGATTAATCAAGTCTCGTAGGCTACGGTGGGCAGGACATGCAAAGCGAATGGGAGAATATAGAACCGTTTTCAGGGTACTGACTGCAAACCGAATGGGAAGAGACCAGTAGGAAGACCTAGACGAAGATGGGAAAAAAATATTAAAATGTATCTGATGAGGTGGACTGAATAAAACTATCTCAAGATAGAAATAGTTGGCGTAATTTTGTAAGTGTGGCAATGAACTTTAGACTTCCTAATGCCTTAGAATTTGTAAGTAATGGATGTGATAGTCACACTCATGTTCGTAATAATATTTAGTCAAAATATATATCAAAATGCTAAAATATCTCTCCCCTTACACCTACCCCAGCTCCCGGCTGATCATAATTTTTTAATATTCACTCTTTTACCAGGATCTGGATGTTCTAACTTCATAACTACGCCACCACATCACGTGAGTATGATTTTATCATTTATATGGAATATAAACCAAGTTTACCTATCGTATGGATTAAAGAAACACTAAGGATACGTGACTATGGAATTTATAGACTAGACATAATGTGCTAATAAATACTCACATGTGTGTTTTCCTAAATGAACTAAGAACTAATAAACAATTCAGCTAGTGCGACAGGTGGAATTATTCAGCCAGCGACTATTTCCACCGCAACTTTTGAAAAATTATTTTTTACTAAGTTTTCATCCCACCTGCTCACCCTACTCTCACTTACTCACCCCACCACGTACCTCCACGAATAAAATCACATTATTCATAACCACCTTGTGTTTGTGTTTCTAGATGAGAAAATTAAATCAACAAGTGAAGCAGTGAGGCTATATTTGAAACGGCTGCCAACATTTTGTCGCTATTTAATGTTCGTTTGATCTTGAAAAGGTTTTATGGGGAGTGAACAGTTTTACGTAGTTTATAAACACAGCACAATACCGCAATAAATATCATTTTATAACGTTGTGAGCCGTGTGTGTTTCGTGAGTCACAAAACTATACGGAAAAATCAGAAAATTCTAAAATCAACAGATAAATTGTCCTTGTTATTTTAATATGTTTTCATGGTGAGGAGGAACGTTGTAAAACAAATAACAATTATTTATTTATGAATATTTAAATTCAAACATCCTATTTAACATAAATAGCTAATCACGAATTAGTTCAAACTGATTAATATAGTTTTAATTTAGCTTTGTTACTGATATAGCCATGTAGTGGGATCATAATTCTAATAAATTAACAGATCAACTAATATAATTTATTCAAACTTATTAGCTGGTTAAATCATTTGACCAGTGACATTAGGGTTCGGGTTTTAACCACAGCAATGTGTATTGTTTTTAAATTATCTTAGTACTCGATCACAAAATAGTAATTTCACAGTTTATTTATTATTGGTTTTAGTATTTTATATACTAAGATATATGTGAAATTTTTAAAATTTTAATATTATATCAACCCACGACTTACAAACTAACATAACGTAGGACATCACGGCTCGTATCATGCACAATTAGATATGGATGTGACATTAAGCATACAGTCTTGGTTTTTTGTTTTTACGTTTTCCATATCTTACTACCCACCCTAGTATTCTTCATATTTACCCAAAATAGATAGGAAAAGGGTAACTAGAATGTATAGGAAATATAATCGCATTTTCATGGAGGAAAAGAAAGAATCCCTCTGTAAATCACCTCTGTACACTCAGCCACGATACGAACCCCGATCTTCCCTTCACCAGCCATATAAACCAGACGAGACTGACTCCTTCGCTTGTATGTCCACCGATGTGAGTTCTCCCAGGTGAAACTTGTTTCTAAGTTGAATGCTAATGAAGTTATTTATTAAAATGTACGTTAAATACGTCAATAAAAATAAGCGAGATACTACAATTATACCTGTCACTTGAGTTACGTGAGCTCTATATTGCCTTGTCTTGACAGAATTTAGCTAATACTAATAAAATGCCTTTAAAGTTTAAGTAAGGCTACCTTATTTTGTTTACAATTGACAAATATTTAGAAGCTTGAAACTAAACAAATTAGGCCCTATATTTAAAAACATCATTTAATTAATTTAAGATATTTTACATCCATTTTTTTAATCGACTGATTATATCAACACATGACTTAAATTATAATAACTTAAATCAAGAACAGACACAATAACCAACCCCCGAACGTTAATTCATCACTGTGAAACAGGATATCCCCTTTTCACCAATGATAACAATTTCAGCAATGCTAGGAATCGAATCCTAGACCCTTTGATCAGTAGACAGATACGCTACTGACTGACCTTAGGTGTTGGAAATTATATACATAGAACCAGAGCTAGACACAAATAATATAGCAGAACATGAAATAAAAAGTTGAATCATAATATGTGACTTGAGCTATTTTTAAGTTAAGCTTGAAGGGAAACAAACATTCACTCACATAAACAAATCAGAAAG
Organism: Timema bartmani; assembly: GCA_902151455.1. NCBI lineage: Eukaryota > Metazoa > Arthropoda > Insecta > Phasmatodea > Timematidae > Timema > Timema bartmani. The sequence goes on from CABFWB010005039.1 coordinate 21,660, forward strand.
TGTCATACAATACTTATATTCCTCACTACCTACAGCTGTGTTGGTATACAAACATTGTTATTAGAAAATAAACGTTTGATGCTTATATCTTGAAAAAAAAAAAAAAAAA